>CAJQZM010013615.1:0-14021 GCA_907164665.1 Colias nastes
ATTACACTATTGTTTTTTTTTTATCAAAACATGTATTTGAGTAGTTAGTAGCATATAATAATTCTGATCCATGCCTATTCACTCAAAACTAATAACACTAATGATTTGTAACAGTAAATTATTTCAATAGGTATTTGAACATTTCATAACCAACAAGTAAGAATAATTCGTATACAAGATACAATAACAAAAATCTAAAACACTATTTATTATTTTATTATATTTTATTATGTGAAAATAACCAGGAAGGTGAAAAACATATTTACGATAACATAGTAAACATAATTATGGTTTTGCTATTAGGTAGTGTCAGGAGAGATTGCGTGTTCAAATCACGTCGGTGTTACCATTGTGGAGAGAGGAAGGTGGAATACCTCCAACGATAAACAAGCCTACCTACTCGACTGGCCGGCCGTTGAAGCCCTAATAAAAGATGTCGAAAAGTTGTATAATATGTGTTTTGTATGGAAAAAATTTCGCTTGCGCGATTCAGAACGAGCTGTTATATTTCAATTTTATCTTTTTATACCTGGTAGAACTGGCCGACGAATAAAAAATATCGTATTAGAATAAATTTAAACAATAAATTACGTAACAAAAAAAGGATTGTAACTGAATTAGGTATGTTTGTTTCTGGGCGCACCGTTTTCGACGACGCGACGCGCGACGTAAGCGTATAGGTATAGGTACCTACTTTGCTAAAACAAACTAATAAAATTGTGTGTCTGTCTGAAAATTCGGAAAAGCATATTTTGCAAGTTTGTGATTACTTTGATAGTTTACCGATTTATAATAATTGTAATTGTAATTGTTTATTATATCATTTGCAATGTGGTGAAATTTCATAAAAATCACGGGCCAATTTTTTGTTTTGAATCCCACCGAAAATATAATTGCGTTATTAGAATAATTAATTACTATACCTACCCACGTTCAATTATTACAATATAGTCTCAAATGCATGCTAGAGAAATACATATTGCAATTTGATTCAATTAAAATGCATAGCATACAAAAATAAATTCACAACACAAGAAATTCCGCGCGCAAATCATAGCGCGTGTCAATGAAATCAAGAATGTTATCAAGCCGACGACGACGCCGAACAAAAGTACCTACGACGGACGACCACGCTTCGAGTTGCCAAACAACAATAATGAGTAATAAATTGTTTACAAAAAAAACAGATTTCTAAGGTTTTAAGTTTTATTTTATTTTATTGTTATTTTTTTTTGAACGATTGGAAATGAAATTACTCAATTATTACACTTAGAACTTTGATTTATTAGAATTATAAGATAACGAACGCGATTCATGCGCACGACATCTAGCGCATCGCCTGTGCGTGACTTTTGCCAAGCAAACGAAAGGCGATGTTTAAACATCGACGCGCTAGATGTCGTGCTTGGCAAAAGTCACGCACACTACTGTAAAAGTGTCGAATTTTGCCGGTATTTCACTGTTGTTTTTCTAAGTAAATAATGTAAGTTACTGATTAAAAAGGTCGATCGCGGATACATTTCATTGTATAGAAGTGATAAAATGATTAGTTTTAAAGAAAGAGTGTCTGTGTTAAGTGTTTAGTCGTGTGCAAAAATGTATGGAGGGACGGTCGGAACATTCACCTTAATACAAGAAATATTCAAATGGAATAAACAAACTTTATTCAGTTGGTAAAGAAATTTAAAATTACCTACAATACATATTTATACTTTATTCATATATTTTTCCTTTCATAACTTATTGAACATAAAATTTACTTATGATACATATTTATTTACATAACTTATCGATAGTTCAACACGCAATTGATACCTACCCACAGATCTAGTACCACTAGATTCAGAACATGCGTGGCCACCTCAGTGCATTTCGCTCTATCTTCGAGTGTTGCCATTTTATAAACTTTCCTGCATTTTAGGGAAAATTTTCATTAAAAATACATCCTCAAATTCACTCTTACATTAATTATTTATTACAATTCAGTGTAATAAATAAATAATGTTAGGTGAATTTGAGGACGTATTTTTAATGAAAATTTACCTTTGTAGTTTTTATATACATAATATACATTCGAGAAGGGAAGACCACAAATAAAGGAATATTAAATTCAGATACAGTTTCAATGTGTTTTATTATCATAGGTTATTTTACACATGTATAAATTTCTGTGCTAAGGGCCGATTACAAATATTGGAACATAAAAATCAAGTAGGTACAAAATCTACGTAGCCCGATGTCGAATGTTTTTCGTACGTAAATGTACGCTTTTGGGCTTATGAAATTTAGACATAAGGAAAAGTTGCGTAATTGGCTTGAATATCGTTTCCTTGAGTTTTAGAAAATCTTTATTTCCGTTTTCGATGCTGCGGAGAACTTCTGTTTCTTCCATATTTATAAGCATTTAACAAGCAATTTCTTAAGACGATTAGCTGATATCTGTTTTTGCTTCTGCAACTGAAAAAATAAATTTTAGAATATAAAATATTTTTTGTGTCAAGGCCATTATATTAATTATTTTAATACCAATGTATTGGTATCAAAGTATAACATTAATATACATATATAGCAAATAATTAGAAATAAAAATACTTCAATATATTAAATTTGAAACTATGGCATCAAAACAACTCTGCTTTTAGAAATAAAAACATTTTTAAAGAGAAATGCTAACAATTAATGGCAAATAAAATGGAATTAATGCTTAATTTACTCCGGTTATAAATTTTTATCCATTATTAACTTTGTATTACCAAATAACTTGTTATTTTTATTAATAAAGATGTATTTTTTTTGATTATACTCTAAGGGTCCGCGCAGCTCCTCTGAGTTTCTTGCTCTGAGTATATAATATATATCGCCGCCTTACAACGAAAACCAATTAAATCGAAATTTTGTCAAAAATTACTTATGAATGCCAAAGTACTTAAAATTTTGTGTTTTTACGTCTGCGAAAACCCATTAATCGCTAAGTCTTATAGTTTCGCTGCTAGCTAATAAGAAAACCAATTATTTGAAGCATTTCAAACGATTGTTTTCAAATACAAAACATTAAGCAGATGTAACTTGACTGCCGACATATTTGTCTCCAATGATAATCAGTTAATCTGATAAAGTTGTTTTTCTTCAGGGAGAGCTTATGAAATACTCTATTTTTCACTCAGTAACAACCATTTACTAAGATTTAAATCTCCATACTAGATTAAAATGGTCAAATAAAAGCTATTAAAACAGTTTAATTGATTATACCTGACGAATTCCATTTTAACAATACAATCTAATCGTCTAAGAAAATAATGTATATCCAAATAATGGTTTTTCTCTGATGATACTTATTCACGGATGCAACCTAATCTCTACAGCGAAAAACGATTAAACCTGATTAATTTGTTTTACCTGACGAATTCCACAATATTATATATATACTAGCGGCCCGCCCCGGCTTCGCCCGTGGTACATATGAAAAATAGATGTTGGCCGATTCTCAGACTTACCCGATATGCACAGAAAATTTCATGAGAATCGGTCCACCCGTTTCGGAGGAGTATGCAGACTAACATTGTGACACGAGAATTTTATATATAAGATTACATGCGTAAATTAACTGTATATAATTTGACAGTATACGAGAGTGCTCTTCCAAACAATGCATATTGTTTCACTTGGTCAGAAGTAAATGGAAAAAAAGGTAGCGCGGAAATAGGTACTATTTTATACCACTACTTGTCGAATTGCATTCCAAATTCTGTGACTGAAGCACAGAATACATAATAGTAGCTAAACGCTACAGAACGGACACTCTCCGCCTCCCGCCAAAATTAAACACTTACCTCACCCCGCACGATCAGGCTATAAAATGGTCCGCATTTTTCTGCAAGGACGATACGCAACGAAGATTGACAACATTAATCAAATTGACTTAAAGTAATTTTATTATTTTGGATTTGTGATTATCGTTTTTCGTAGAAAATGGTTAGATATTGTGCTGTATACGGATGTATTTCATCAGAAAAACGCGAATTTTTTTACGCTAGTCACAAATGTGCCAACCATAAAGCGTTAACACACACATTTGCAGTCTCTACAGTGTGACTGTCAAAACGATAATTTTGTATGGAGTGTCCGGGGTGTGACTGAAGTAAGCCTATTTTCTGATACCTGTGGCGGGCAGAATCGGAATAAGAACGTAGCGGCAATTCTACTCTGGGCAGTTCAAAAAATAGAAAACTTGCAAATCATTGAACAAAAATTCCTTGAAAGTGGACATTCACACATGGAGGCAGACTCTATGCATAGCGCCATCGAGACGGAACAAAAATATACAGATATCTATTCTATGCCAGATTGGATAAATGTATTTAAGAAAGCAAGATCAAAAAAAGTATATAAGAAAGACAAGTCAGAGCAAGCAAAGGAGCAGGTGGGCCACCTGATGTTAAGTGGTCACCACCGCCCATAAACACTTGTAACACTAGAAGTGTTACAGGTGCTTTGCCGGCCTTTTATGGACAAATAAGCTCTTTTCTTGAAGGCCCCAATGTCGTAGTTGTTCGGGAACACCGCAGGTGGTAAATCGTTCCACAGTTTCACCGTACGCGGAAGGAAGTTGCGGGTGAAGCGGACAGTGGTGGAGCGCCAACCATCCAGGTGGTGCGGATGGAACTGGTTTTTACGGCGTGTGGTCCGGTGGTGGAACTGTGCGGCTGGTAAAAGGTGGAACAATTCCTCAGAGCACTCCTCATAGTAGATTCTGTACAGTATACAGAGAGACGCAACGTCTCTTCGCACTGACAGTGGATCGAGCCTATCGGAAAGCCTACGGTCATCGACAATTCGAGCTGCTCGACGTTGGATGCGGTCAAGAGGAAGGAGTTGATACTGTGGGGCTCCGGCCCAGAGATGAGAACAGTACTCCATATGCGGTCGCATCTGAGCCTTGTACAGCTGAAGTCGGTGGGCCGGCTTGAAGTACTGTCTCGATCTACTGAGCACACCAAGTTTTTTCGAGGCTAATTTAGCCTTCGCTTCCAAATGACTGCGGAATTGAACGTCACTCGAGATTTCAACTCCGAAGATTCCGATTTTCGGCGATATACTAAGGGGAGTACTCTTAAACCGAGGTTCTACGACAAATGGGGTCTTTTTAGCGGTGAACGCGCAAACCTGTGTCTTTAAGGGATTGAACTCGGCAAGATTAAGTTCGCCCCAATCCGAGACTTCTTGGAGAGAAGACTCGACTTCAGACACAAGTTTGTTTCGACTCTCATTGAGGCTTTCCTTTGAGGTGTTTGCACGGCCGGGATAAAGAGCATCCCCCGTACTGTCGTCTGCATAGCAATTAATGTTACTGATTTGTAACAGATCATTGATATGCAGAAGAAACAGTGTAGGAGATAGCACGCAGCCTTGTGGGACACCAGCATTCACATGAAGAGGCTTAGAGCAAGAACCGTCGATAACGACCTTAATGCTCCTCTCTTCCAGGAAGCTGGCAACCCAATCGCATAACCTCGCAGGAAGTCCGAAAGATGGTAAGATTTGCTGCAATTATGCAGCAAAGGTGTCATACCAGAGGAGTACCATCCCTGGTTCAACAATTTGAATAGCGATGTTGTTTGTAAAGACAGGGTACCTGATTGCACAGTCTCTGATGACGAACCTACGATATCTTCGGATGATGACTAACAACAACCCAATTCAAAATAGTTTATTTTTGTTCCTATCCTAAGGTATTTTATTTTTACTGTCTTAATTATCTTAATTTAATTTTGATTATAATTGTAATGACATACAGGTTTTACCTAATTAGAAGATGAAAATGCTTAGTCATAAACAAATGACATAATTGTGTTTAGAATTTAAGCTTATCAAAGTAAAAAAACCCTTGTTTGATTTTCTAATTTGATTATGATTATTATTTCAATTACTTACCTATTCTCGCTACCCAGAATATGAAAGTGCTTAATGTAACTATAAACATTGAAGTAATAAAATATTTTATTTCGAATTTGAAGGTGATTGCGACTTTGCATATTTTATTTTTTCCCAAAAATCATTTTCCCATGGGAATTTCGTGATTTCTTTTTTCCAAGCAGGATTATCAAAGGTACATTTATGTAATATGTAAAATTTAAGACGTCTAGCTCAATAATATTGGCTTTGCTTTGGTATGTCAGTCAGTCGGTTGGTTGGTCATTGGTCACTCAATATAAGTCAGTTTTTCCTTTATTTACATAATTTTTTTGGCACCTATTACTGACATTTGAAGCGCAATTTTATTGTTATTTGAGCTAATTAAGCTAAATTGTACTTAATTCATTAATTCGAGTTATAAATTTGATAACAAATGAACGTACTGAAATTCTAATAAATTACTTGCTTAACTTTTTAAACTCTTTAATTTTCTGCAGGGAAAACCAATTATCTTGATACATTTTCACTTGTAACTTCACAAGGGACAGCTGTATAGGATTTTTTTTATCATGGTTAGTCTTAATTAACTAAAAGTAAAAACTAATTTCTCGGGATTTGCTGTATTCCTATTACCTTATTATTTATAGACATTTATCAGTTCTCAGGGAAAACCAATTAAATGGTTGACCTTGTGACAATTTTTGAAAATTTTATTATAAAGCAATAATTTTTTTAAACCTCAATAGACATGTTTAAATAGAACATTTATCAATGTACTGATGCTATGAAGTAATAATAACAATATAATACTACAAAGGGTATTTTCAACCCCATAAACTTTGTAATCGCGATATCTCCGTTTTCACTTTTTATGATTTAATTGGTTGTCGTTGTAGGGCCGAGGGCGGCGATATGTTCTGTGCCGCACAGTCATGTCGATGGATGACCTTATCTATGGAGTATGGTATTAATAATCTGTGGACTGTTGTCAAAATAATAAACATTTAGCATAAATTGAAATAAAATAAAAATTACTTTTGAAAATAGTTTAAATTATACATAATACAAAGATATAAGAATAAAACAAATAAGATCTTTTAATTTTTAACAATGACCGATGAGTATTCTGCGGTTAAACGTGGCAAATTAGTTTTAAAAGGAGATAAACCAAAGTAAGTTTATTTTATTTTCATAGCTTATAGCCATTATTATTGATATTCTTAATATCTTTGGCCTATATTATTCAACTACATGCCATAAACTCTGCTTTGCTTGTATGGAGGGGAGTCAAGATACCTAGGTAGCCTAGGTTTACCCGTGGCCCGTGTTAGCTTCGTTCAAAAGCAGTCTATTTAAACTTTTAGAATAGTATTCTGTATTAATCATTTTACTAATCACATTTATTTTTAGAGCAAAGAAACGTAAACATAAAAATAAGGATAAAAGTGAAGATTCAAAAATAGATGAAGACTGTGTTAAGCATGGCAATTGGTGGAAAGTGGAAAAAATAGAGGACGTAACTGGACCTATATCAATAGAATTTGGAAAGAACTCTTATATATCAGCTCTTGATAATGGTTTATTTACATTAGGCGCTCCACATAACGAAGGGGAGGGTCCATCCCCTGAGGAAATTTTTACAGCATTTCCAGCTGGTGATAATAAATTTGCACTGAAATCTGGTTACGGGAAATATGTTGGTGTGTCCAAGAACTGTATGGTCACTGGAAGATCTGATGCTGTTGGCCCAATGGAACAGTGGGAACCAGTATGGCAAGATGGTAATGATATTTTTCTATTTTAAATCTTTTGTGATGGATAAAATGCTATTATTAAAATTACAATTTAAGCATTCTTTTAACTTTAACAAATTATCATATTATGTAATTAAATTGTAATATTCAACAAGCATTAATTTACAGGTAAAACAGCAATATTGAGTTCAATAAATAAGTTCATGTCTGTAAACCCTGAAGACGATTCAGTAGTCACCAACAGTGCCACAGCAGGGGAACATGAGTTTTGTAATATTCGCTCTAACAGAAGTAGGGAGGTGCAGAAAGTTGTCGTCCCTGAGGAGGAAGGTGACTTGGCTGAAGTTGAAGTTAATTATGTGTAAGTGCTTTTGATAAAATTCATAATAATAGGAGTCATTTTCCTTGACAATGTTGTGTTTTGAACCCACATTATTATATTTATATTTGCTGTTAGTCATGTTGATAGCTTTTTAAAGGACTGTTTCTTATGGTAAAAGGTAGTCTTTGGAAATTAAAATAATAATGGAAACAAAAAATAATTTCCAAGCTATCAGAATATTGAAGAAATATTTCTTTTTTTTTCAGTAAGAAGTTTCAGAAATTCCAAGACAAGAAATTACGCGTAAATGAATCTGGTGTTATTGAGTTGAAGAGAGCTAAAGTGGATGGAAATTTACATGAAACATTATTAGATCGGCGAAGTAAAATGAAAGCCGACAGATATTGTAAATAATAATTATTTATATTTATAGTGTCAAGGGATATAAATAAATCATTGATTTAATAATTTGTTTTCATTTTGCGGCTTTGAACATGTAGACAAGCTTTATTTATTATATATATTTAATTGTTTTTGTGTATTTCTAATATCTGGATGCATGGATGTAATGGTAATATACTAAACAGTTTATGATAATTTTTTAAAATATGTAGTAATATGCATGTATTATAATAAAAATAAAGTGAACAATATCAAATAATATCTAGGCATTGACATTTTATAGATCTTAATTATAATTATATGCTGAGCGCGCAACTTATTTTGCCCCCGAAAGGAAAATTGCTGCTTTATCCTATTTTAGCAACATTTTTCAAGGGGTCTCCATTCCTTTCAGTTATATCCCGATTCGATATATCCTTTATTTCCCTCCAGAAATAAATTATCCAAATTTCAATACAAAAATAGTGATTTTAATTTGAACCAGTAGCTATATTTTTCAACGGGATACGAGAAGGAACACGATAATACAGTACGTTAACCCACTGTACACTGTCATTAATTGTATTAATAAATGTCGCCGTAAGATTGTAAGAACTGTTAGATTATAATCTTACTTCCGAGCTAAGCTTCTGAGATTTCAAATTGTCTTATATAATGGTGCTTACAATTTCTGGTGTCATACAAAATATTTATGTTAAATTTTACAAAACTTTGTTCAGATCTAAAAGGATATTTTGGACTAAGGAAAACAAAACATGAAAATAATTTTCAAATGATTTATTTCTCCTGAATGACAATCGGTATGGGGGCCTAAAACATTTTAGATTAAATTTTGATACACCGTTACAATAGAGACTGTTACTTTGTATTTTCCACAGAGAATTTGAATATACTACCTACATGCTTATACAAAACCATATCTACACCTAAACCTAGGATTAGACTAGACACCTAGTCCATTGGAACTTGTTTCAGAGCATTCGCCTTCAGTCACGATACCCATTTATATTCAATCACATAGTAAACTTAAAACAATAATATACGAGTTTTGGCTTGCTCTGATAGTGATCAGCAAATGCCAATAAATTTTAAATAAACAGTATAAACGGGTATCTTGACTACTTAAATACAAAAAATGCAAATAAGTCTCTGAAATTAAAGCAAATTCGAAAGCATTTTCAGTCGATTTCAACATATTCAAATTCTGCAACACTACTACTTGCCATTATTTATTCATACAAATATAAGAAATGTATTTTATGAAAACAATTTCAGAATGTTTAATTATTAAATAAATGCACTTTCTTGCACTATGACCAATTCTAGATAACAATAAAGAAGTTGTCAAATAGCAGATTAATACAACAACAATTTTATATCTGATTAAAGGCTAATGTGCGATTCAGTTAAATATTTTAAAAACATTCTGTAATCATTCAGGTAAAAATGATTATATTTGACATGATGAGACTTGGCAGTATGTAGTACTTGGCCATAAATGGTACATGCATTTGATTAAATAAATATTGTGATCGTTTACAATATGAAAACATACAAGAAGTATAATGAAAATGAATTGTACTATACAATATTAAATAAAATTAAAATGGCCCATACATTATTATAAATCAATGACCTAAATTTTAAAACTTAAAAACGATAATAATCATTATTTTAAATTAATGTTAATTACATGTAACAAACAAATATGAATGCTTGCAATCACATAACTAGTTCATATGCAATTTACTACACTTTAATTGGACCAAAATGAGAATTTAATTAAATGGTGTCCTACTCATTTACAGGATTTAATAAAAACACAATCAAAAATGTTCCAATGTTATTAATATAATAAAATTATTTACTATGTTTTGCTGAACATTAACAAATCTTGTACTATTTCAAAAATAACGATGGATCGGTGGGCGTTAATAATAAATTAGCTAATACAAATGTGTCAATGAGTTGCGGGAGTATTTAGAAATGTGTGCATGAAGGAAAGAAAAGAAACAGACATAATAATAGTTACATACTAAGAGAATTAGGACTGTGATTCTAGAAAGAAAATCGACATATTTGGAAAATAATGCTTAAATAAAAAATTATTAGTCAATTGATTTAGAATAAAGTAAAGCAGTCTTCAAATAAATTTACACCTAAGCTTTTAATTTAGCACAGCTGTTGTTGAAATTCAAATTTATTGATTATATTTATAATTTATATACATCATGACATTTAAAATTAATAAATATACAAATGACCGACAAATAATCACAGTTCCAATTCTTCCATTGTGACAGTGTATGGATGGATGTATAAATCATAATATACATAGATATAACTAATCAATATACATGACACTTAAAATTATTACAAAGCAGGCCCACACTGAATCATCCGAGAGTGAGCACTGCCTCTCCCTGGAAATAAAATAAAGAATAAAATTAATATAATCTTAAAACAGTTCCATAGTTTACGAAAATAATATATACCATAGATATTTTACTTCAATATAGTATATTTTTGAAAGTCCTCTAATAAATAAGTAATAATATTATCGTTAATATTCAACCATATTGGTTTATGATGAAACCAACCTGTCTCGGTGGAGTCTCAGCTGGCATGCATGGCTGAATCTCCCCGCTCTGCTCTTAGCCATTCCACAAATTCATCCAACATTACTGGCCCTAGTAAAAGAAAACAAACATTAAAAAATTACAGTATATAAACCCACTTCATAAATATGAACATTCTGTTGTGTATTATTAACTACTGAACCATATAAAAAAACAAACAGACCAACAGCAATGTTTCATTTGTAGGGTCCCATTTTACCCTTTTAGTATGGAACCTTAAAATACTGATAAGGTATAACTTAATTTTTATTATATCCCACTGAAAGCTCAAATAAACTTTTTAAATCATCACTACAATATAATTTTTTGCTATTTATTTCCACAAACAAACAAACAGAACAATAATTCTTATATTTCAAACTAAATACAAATAAGGTACTAAAGTTGTTAAAAAATACACGTATTTCTATACCCTACCCTAAAAGTCATTAGTTATTATAAAAAAACTCACAAGCTCCATCCGCGTCATACGCCGTGAGCTGCGTGTCAACAGTGCGGCTGAACTCCAGTATATTACACCATTGGTCTCTATTCACGACGCGGTAACGTCGCTCATTGCCTAGAAAGTTCGACAGCGGTATTCTGAGTGGCCAGCGAGGGAGGAGTACACCGAGCAACGCTCTCGCCGTTCCCGTGTCTAGTGAGCGCTGATCTTTATCCTGAGGGATGAATTGGTATGCATGGGGTAATTGTTATTTGATAAAAAATTATTATTATATTATATAATAGTAATTAGCTGTTTACTTGAGAAAAAAAGCATTTTTTAAAGAAATTTTTATAATTGCAATATTTATGCAAGTTAATTTTTATTATAATCAGTAATCACAGACAGTGAATAATTTCTACATCATGAAAATATATGCCACAGGAGAAAGTTTTACATGTTAGTTCAATTTATTTCATATTTTATAGGTAAAAGGGTTCTAAAATTTAATTTGTTTTATATATGTTAGGTCAGCCAAGAAACTGTATTATCAACGGTGTGCATTTAAATATGAACCACTATAGAATGGCGTCTTAGTAATCAGATTTATTAAAAAGAAAAAATATAACTCACCCTAGCAAAATCATATGAATATCTATAAATAGCCTTAAACATATATGGATCATTGAGTAAACTGCGCAGGTATTCTAATTTAGACTGCAATTTGTGTACACTGTCACATTGTAGCTCCGTTAAACCTGTTTGAGAATAAAAGTTTTAAATTAATATTGCTATGACCTCATGTCCTTCTTAAAGAAAGAAAATAAAAATAAATATTAGGTAGGTTATAATTTGGTAAAATATTTAAAACATCAGTTACCTTTTAACCATTCTTCTTGTGTAAAATATCCCATTTGTTTAGCCCCCATTTTATAGGCAATGACCAGCATTACTACATTTTCTGGATCTACTCCTAAGTCTTCACAAAATTTTTCCATACCTTCAGGACCTAAGGTAAAAAAAAATTAATTATATTGTCTTAAATACTGTAATTTTTATACAACCAACCATATTTACTGTACCTTTTTAAATGTGTGAATCAAATACATTTTAGATTTATGTATGAAAGAATAATATGCATTAATTATGTTAAACACTAACCTAAAACATCTGGCTCTGAAACCGTTGTGTATTCTTTAAACCATGCTAAACATTTCTTTGCACTAAAACTTGTGTCTTCTGATTTGGAATGTCTTCTCGAACTGAAAGAAAATAAAATTAATAGATAAATACAATTATCTTTAAAGTAAGCCCCCAAAAATGTGACATTAATCACAACTAGTTTAGCTTATTCAGATAATCTTCTCTTTACAATCAAAATGTACATAAAATATTAAAGAATTTTATTGCTTTATTTTTCAAATAACAGCCATCACCATCTATGATGAACAAAGCATAGTTAATTACATTTAAAACAATTAGCCTTGCTATTAGTAAACACTTAAAAATTGGTTACAAGTAAGTTTAAACCAGTACAATTATAGAAAACATCATTAAAAAGTGTAAATGTAGATAGAAGGCACATTTCACCTAGTATTTCTTGATCTCTTGTGATGGTGGTGGTCTTCAAGAGCTGTGGTGCCGGGCAGCAGGTCTGCCGCTGCACCACGCGTGCGTTTGCTGCATCGTGGCATTGCTCTACCACCCTGGAATATGTAAACATATAGTGTCTAAATTATTATATTCTAAATGAATAATAATGCATACTGGGGAAGTGCAACTGATGTTAAATCATTTATAATGTATATTCAAGTTTACCTATAGATGGGTAATTTAATTATGTTATTAATATTTTGTTTTACGTTTAATAAGTTAGTTTATTTTATGTTAAGGATGAAAACAAAAGCAAATTCATCATACAAGAAACTAATTGCAAGCTGTATTGGTTAAGTAAATCATATAGATAGAATACATGCGTATTTGAATGGTGTAAAATGTAAATAATGACATGGACGAACTGAATGACAAATGTTTGTTTATACTACACATTTTTATCCTCAGACATTGAAAGTATAGATAAGAGTGTAAATATATAATAATGTAAATATCAACTATACACATACTAAGGTACTTACTTAAAAAAGTTATATGAACTTAGAAGTTAAGTAGATAGACAATTTCAAGAGTAGATACAATCTTATTATGTACCTATATTACATATTATGAGACTAATACTTACAACTACAAATAGTTCATCTATATTTAACAATAATTTAAATGCCTGAATATTGACACCCACGCAAGTAAAGTCGAAGAACAACATAAGTATTGAATACTAAGCAGGAATTCGAACATTATAAAAGTACTCAAAACACTCAATACAGATCGGCTGCTGGAAGAATTATTAGCAAATAAGAAGCTTACGTACAATCGGTGGTAGATTTGTCAAGAAATTAGGGAACTTGAACGGATTTTCGTCTCCTATTTTGCGAATTTGCGGAGACAGCTTGACGAAAAAATGTCCTCTTGACAGGTCGATAATAACCTGAAATAAAAAAATCAATGTG
>CAJQZM010013617.1:0-12186 GCA_907164665.1 Colias nastes
TTATGTTTAATCACATGTAGCGTGTATCTGTGTCGGCGAAAATTTTTATTATAATAACGCAAATTGGAAGTCACAGGCAATAACCTACAGTGGAATCCGTTTACATTGCTCTATAAGCTATATAAATAATGTGTTAAAAATGAAAATAAAAAATAAATAGACAAATATGTTGCTACTTCCTAAGCGCAATTTTTGATAAAGATCCTCATCTATGAGATCTAAAATATAATCACAATTTTAACTTAATTCTATCTGTAGGTACTTTGTGATTTGAAAGATAAATGTATTATTGTTACACACCAATGCAACACAATATGTTTGCACAGCGCCGTAAGCAATGCAGCATTATTAGCTGCGCCGTCAATAACGGGCGAGCTGGCTTCAGGCGCTGGCGGCGCGCCGTTCGCGGGAGGACCACTTTCTTTGCTACCGTCTGACCAGCTGCATGATTCTGGAACATTATTAGTTTACTTTATAGTAAATATAACTTAATATTGACTATTTTAAATATTGAAAATTTGTGTTTATATTAAATTTCTAAATATAATGATCAATTACAATTGTATAAGAAAATTATATTAATGTTGAATGCAACCAGACTTTTAAATAACGTGTAAAATATGTATTGTTGTAAAACTTAGATCAATGCATATTGTAATATGCATTTGTTGCTTTTCATTTATTGTGGTTTCCTTTCATACCTGAATTGCCCGACGGTTGTACCGTCTCAGACTGCGCTCTTGGTGCAGGTGACCTGCGACAAATAAAATATATACATACTTGTTACCTATTAGTTATCATTTTATGTTTATTAATTTGCTTTTATTGAATATTGCAGATTGAAACTCAGCGCTGTTTGTGTTAAAGCCCGGTAACATGACTTGCCTTTTGTGTTTTTATTTATTGTAATATTGTTATGTACTTGATCTTGCACAATAAAGTGTTAAATAATTAACATAGCTGAGATTGTTCCGAATTTCATAGTTTTTAGTTTATGTGGCGATAAAGTATGATTTTCTGTCTTCTTTTCGTCTCTAATACTTACGGCGCATCAAACACGGGTAGATCCTGCTCATTGCGTGCCCCATTTTCCGGCCGCTGGGGGGAGTCGCTGTCCGAGCGGAACAACACGCGTCGTATCGCGTTGAACATCGCGAGCGAAGCGGGGTTCACGGCCGCGTCCGGCGCGGACGACGTCGGCGTGGGCAATTCCGTCTCTGTGGGCGTCGCGTTCGCTGTGCCGATCGCTGATGTAGCTGTATAAACGTTGAGTTTTATTTTCTTACTTACTTTATTATTGTTTTAGTGCCAAATAAATGAATTCGAAATATTTGGTTATTCTTATTAACGTTTACGTATCATGTGCACTCGATAATTTAGGCACACTTGTTGGTAAGTTAATATAAGAAGACAGTTAAGACAGCATTATATAAGAAAGTTGAAAATACAACATTATTAAAGTTTGGAGATTTTTTAACATGATTCACAAGATTGTAATAGCTTTTCAAATACAATCTAGCTAAAGACAAGTAGTTCAAGCGGTAGGTTCCTACTGAACTGGGAAAATATTTGTATAGTAATCAATCAATTAACATACCAGGTCCATAAGAACAGATATGCCCAAGAAGAGCAATAAGTTTCTGTTGGTCAGCAACACCAATAAATTTGCACACACCAACACAGAGACCTCTGCTCATTTCCGTTGTTTCACATCCGGCAAATATTTTTATGAATAACCTAGAAACAACAAAGTTTTATAAGTAAAGCCAATTTAAGTAGTAACACTTGTAAGTTATACTCATTTTTTAATATAGATGTAATTTATAACACCAAATAACTTACTTGATAACTCTTTCCGTGTAAGGATTCCTTGCATTAGGTGCAGAGAGCAGAATTTTGCCGAGAACAAAGTCAGTGTCCTCAACGAATACAGCCTCGTAAGCGGCGCGTCCCGCTTGACGGTCCAGGATTTTCTCCCAATATTTTACCTGATCACAAATAGAATATGGTTGTTATAAAAGTCGTAATATAAATTCATACTCGGAACAAATCTTTCGTTTTTTCGAAATAGTTTTCATAACATCCCAACATTTATTTAGACATAAAACTTTTTTAAAGTCTCAAACCATCCGTAATATTAAAAATGTCAATCAACTAGTCATTGCGTAGATACATTTTTTTTTTTTTTGTAAAACGTACGGAAAATACTTACGATATGTCTCAATGTCTTTTCAGTAGTCGGCATTAAATGGTCACAAAGCACAGGGTACGTAGTACGAAGTATGTGTTCGTGAATTATCTCTTCCGCTTTCACGGCTTGCGGCACTATAGCATTTAGAGTTGCAGCCAACGGCTCTGCTAGGAACTCCAAACGTCCATCGGTCTATTTGAGAGAAAAATAATCATAATTAATTATTAGGTAACATTCATACAGGATTAAATAATTATAAAATCGCCTATAAGACTTCATTTTGAAGCACTTTTGAATTGTCAAAATACCATAAAATTTATACCATCAAATTAAGAATTTTATGGAAAAATCGTTTTTAAAATGGATCTTTAAAACAAATAAATAATTAATCAACTCACCAAAGCCGGTATAATCAGATCCAAAGTTTTTCTAGTAAGTTCTACACTGTCAGCGATCTTCGAAGAGCCAACTTCTAAGAGCTTAGCGGCCGAATACGCAAACATCATGAGCGAAGTTCCAATACTGTATTTAGGGTTGCCGCTCATCAACACGCAGTGGAAAGATACAAGATGCAGTACTGCACTCTCTGATGGTATGATGTGGTTTGACTGGAAATTTTTAAACTGTATTTGTAGTGAGGGAAATAAGCATAAGGTATTTGATTTTGTTATTTCTTGTATTATTGAAAATACTTTGAATTTAAAACCACTTGAATGAAATATGCATGCAGAATCAATATGTTTTTTATTCATGCATTTTTCTTGTGAGTTTACTTCTTCTTAACCAATATCAGAAAGCGCATTCATTTCACACCAGCAAATAGAATACATATATTCAGAGGGAATACTCACATTGGATCACTTGTGGCTTTGTCAAATAGAACTTATAACATTAGTATTGCAAAACCCTACCCAATAAGTTCGAATATCTTTATAATATTTAACTTAATCAATTTGAAACATTTTAATCGATTATTTCAAATACTATTAAACCAATTCTATATTAAAATTTTTAATCCCATTGCATGCTCTAAATATATAAATAATACATGTTTATCACTTACAAAGTTAGCCTCCGCGATACTGGGCGGGGCGGCATACATATCCAGTAACGTGGCTACGTTGGGCGGCAGCTCGGCCCTGAGCCACGCCCACAGCTCCGGGGGCGAAGCGCCCATCCCGCACACCGCGGCCACGGCCGGGGAATTACCGCACACTTGGAACAGTACAGAGGACACCGCACTCTCGGATTCCGTTGGAGCACCTTCCTCCACGTTGTCCAGTTCCATTGTTGCGCTTAATCTTTGAAAGATAGAAAAAAAACACTAGCTAGCGAATTTACTTTATAATTATATATTTTACTACTAAGAGTTTGATTGTATGTTTTAAACGCGCTTAGGGATCTACTGGACAGATTTCAAACATTTTTTTCACTGTTGGATAGGTACGTGATTCTTGAAGCAGGGGCACGTAGCTAATTAGAGTGATACAAAAATTATAAAGACCGTTAAATGTATTACATGGCGATTCACCTACATAGTTGGTTTGCGTGTGTCAAGTGTCAAAATATAATTATGATTCACATGATTATTGTCTTACCTGCAGCATTCAAGTATAGTCTCCAAAAGATCCAAGAGGTGCGGCACAAACGGGTGCGCCTCAGATGCAGTGGACGCATCAACCAAACACACCTTTAACCTCGCAAGAGCAGAGTCACATGATATCACGTCTATTAGAGATGGTAGTCCGCTTGCTGCAATAAAAAAATAGTTATGACCACACCAATAAAATACTAAACAAATCAATCATTATTTACATACATATTTAATAACATTTTCGTAACTATATTTGCTCGTTATTATTACTTACGCAAAAGATTCTGTTTCAAATGTTTGATCGTTTCTGACGCCAACCAAGCTGTGTATTTGATGTTATCACACGAAGCGCTCACGCCAGTCAATAAATTCTCCGCGTACTAAACGAAAAGAACATAACATTAAATAAAAATAAATAAAAACATAATTGAGTATGTGATATTATGAGTATTTTTTTTTTATATTTTGTCATTTTTTCTTTGTCATGTTTTTTTTGTTTTACTAAGGAGCGCTAAATCTAAAAGCTAAAAAATGTCTATTTCTTTTTTTCGTCATTTAATGCTAAAGTTTCATTTCGATAAACTCTCATCTCACCTGCGTATACATCCCCTGTTTAACTAGCGCGTCTTTCAACCAAGGGTTGAACACCTTCTTGTTATCGGCTCGAGGGGCCCATATCAACGCATATAACGGCAGAGGGGATGGTAGGTCAGCGGTTGTGCCCGCTTGGAGTTTGTCCATGTGTGGAGTAGCTGGTGGCATGCTTATCACGAGTCTGAGAAAGAAGAGATATTGAGTACATTTTTTTAAATATGTAATTAAATACAATACTAGAGAAATGCAATAGTAGATAATTTTTTTTTTTGGCAAGTGACATATTACCTTCTTAGTTTTGTCTCTCTTTGCCGTTAATAATGTTAGTTTCAAATTATCACTTACGGAAATATAATGAAAAATACTCAAAAACTAAATAAGAGATCGAGAAGTGCAGTAAAATAAACCACAATAATATTACCTCCAAGCAGTCTGGAAGCAATAATGCGCAGCGGCCAAAGCTGGTAGCGACGAACGATTGTTAGGGTTGTCGCACACGCACGCAGAGTTCAGTAGCGCGAGCAACGCGTCCACTAGCAATGGATATTTCAGCTTGTGAGGGGTGCCGAGCACGAAGTTGCATGCTAGACCGTCGAATTTGGGATTTTCCTGAGAAAATTTGTTTAAAATTTTTACACGATGAAAACACAATCGAGTAAGTATAAAGGTTGAGCTGAATTTAGGAAATGATGAAAATAAGCATATATAATTTTTTTCATCATTTTCATAAATATTAATATGTTTATATGGGATTGATATAGTAAAGGTTGTTATAGTTAAATATAAAATTATTTAAATACATATTGGAACTTACAAAAAATACATAAATCTAGAATAAGAAAACCACTTTAAAATTTACCTGATTATTAATCTTAGCGTTCGTCAACGCGTAGAACTTGGGTCGCATGGACGTTTCGTCTTGCGACAGGCGCCTATACGTCTCCTCTATGAACGGGACCTCACAATAGATGCGCGTTTTCATCTGCCCACTATCCGTGGTCGTTTTCATTTCGCTGGTCGACGCGTCGAACGATGGTTGTGCCAGCCCTGGCGCTATCACGAGATTCCATTCGATCTGAAAATTATTTGAGTTATAGTCGAGCCAATTTAATAGGCAACATTTGACGTCTATCAATTTTATCTTCGAAGAGAGGTAACCTGCTTAAAAACATCGATTAAAATGAATTGATCGACACGGACTTGAAACATTTGTCAATCGAACTTGAAACACATTTATTAATTTATGATGATTAGTATTCACAGGTAATCAATGCATTCGATTCTAGATGTCAGATTTCGATTTTTAGAGTAACGTCTCTGGTATTTTAAAAGAAAAAAAGTTTATAGACACAAATTTGTAGCGACGTCAGTTCTTTAATTCAGAAATTGTTTATTATGTTTAGAATGGTTTATCAGTAAAATGAAATCTTAAAATTACTTGTATCGGTCATTATTATTATAAATATGTAATCGTAATTGAAAAAAGTTAAGCAAATATGCAGTTCTAACAAAACGAAATATCATGTTATTCTATGTCGTCGTTACTAGGTTACATTGTTGAATTTTGTTGAACTGTCAAATGTTGCCTATTAAAATGGCTCTACTATAAGTATTGTTGTTTCTTCAGTGAGATTAGAAATTGAGAATAGATTATGACATAAAACATGATATGGAAATAAATCCTTCAAATAATTCGATTTTGAACCCTAACGTTAGTAAAATATAAAGCAATACAGCCATTTTTAACAAATGAACATTTTTTATTAAATAATCACATCTTAAACAACACTCCCTTTCAATAAACTCGTAGATAGACTCTTACCTGTTGCAGCAATGTTTGTGGGGCGTCATACAAATGTTTCATCAAGTATTCCAATAAGAGCATCAGTCGCGTAGTCAACATCAGCTGGTGTGGCGCCAAGTTCATTGCGCGCTTCCTGTCGTTTATTCCTAACGTCTCCACAATCTAAACGACAAAAGAATTTATGATATAAGATTATGATTCCATATAAAAAAGAGCGTGTGTGCCGAGCACACGTGTCAGAAGTGAAACTTCTTTGGCAAGATTTTAAGAAACCAAAATCGTCGCCTCCGTGATGGTATTGCCTTGACGCGACCTTGAAATTTTACTCTTAACCCCTTACCGCATACAAAGCCATACATGGACGACGAAGTTCATGAATTTTTTATAGGCTAACTATAAACAATATCTAAAAAAACTACCTTACATCTTAAACAGCATTTCATCTAGAATTGGTATGTAATTAATTTATACAGTGTAAATATTATCCATCAGATATATTATAGATTTAGTCTAGCGCGTGCGACGGTTTGGGTGCGCGGAAAAAACCGTGATTTTCAAATTAAGATTTCAATATCAAAAAGGTGAGTAAAGCCATGAAAAAAAATATTACTTCATTCTTTAGTCTTTCTAAAATAAGGGTAAACATTTAGTTTGGTTGTTTTTTTGCTTAAATCGTGTTTTTTTGTACTTTTCCCAATCTGTCATATTTGGCTTCGTATGCATTCCGTCCAAAATATATTATGTCATATGTGGCTTGGTATGCATTCAAGGATACTTTCACTGATTGTTCCAGTATCGATTCTGGACACTTTTATCTCACTGCTAAGCATGTAAATATCATATCATCATCAATAAATACAGACTCATGCTATATGCCACTGTATGATTTTTAATTAGCCGTTTCAGAGCAAATGCGAAAGTCAGGGAAAGCTCTTATTACCAAAAGACGTGGTCGTCTCTCAAAAACTTAGGAACATTGGCATCTCTGGAGTCTCCTCAGTATTCCTGACACGCCAATTGCCGCAAAAAAGCTACGAAAAACCCCTGCAAGACATCTAGATTTTCACTTTGATTCTGTACGATCTGATGGGATTAGTCATTACCCAATTTGGAAGAAGAACACCCGTCAGCTATGCCTATATTGTTCCAATTTCGTTCCTTCACGTTATGTGAAAAATATAACGTGTTTTTATGTTAATATAATGACAAACGTAATTGTTTTAAGCAATTTCACGAAGTATAAGTTGGCTGTGATTCTGGGTGTTATTTAGGTATCCATATAAAGTACTAACATTTCGCCCGCGGCCTCGCCCGCGTTTTCAAAGAAAACCCCGCATAGTTCCCGTTCCCGTGGGAATTCCGGGATAAAACCTATCCGATGTATTAGTCCAAGTTACCCTCTATATTATGTGTCATAATTTCATTGAAGTCGGTTCGGTAGTATTTGCGTGAAAGAGTAACAAACAAACACATACACATACATCCACCCTCACAAACTTTCCCATTTATAATATTAGTAGGATAGGATTTATGTAAAATATATGTAGTATATCAGTTGACTTAGCATTCAGGATACAAGCCTAAGTTTAGTTTGGGGCTTGGCAACCATGTGTGTGAAATTAGTCCGGAATATATTTTTATTGTTTAATTAGACACTTTTTTCTAATTGCATACGAAGCCATATATGACAGAAAAAATACAACGAACACTGCATACGAGTCCATATATGGCGCCGTTTCATATTTTCTATAATATAAGTAAATAATTTTTTTTCTCAATTTGATCTCATAATGTAAGGTCTAATAAACACTTTTTTGCAAAAAAAAAATTTTTATTTCATCTCCTTAATAATTCATGCAATAAGGGGTTAACGTGCCTAAAAAAGTTTCACTTGAAAAACATCTTTCTAAACTATTATTTCTTCTGAATGCGGATTCAAATACATATTCTTTAATACCTTTATAATAGCGTTCGCCGTCATCAGCAGTACGGATTTCTTCTGCATCAGCGTTAGCGAGTGGAACAGGTAGACCATCATTTGAGCGTGCTCCACATTCAAGTCTGTAACAACGAGATCTCTATTCTCAATAAAATTATTCAACCACAAAAAACAATAATAAGGTATATGTAATGATCATTATCGGCTGAATGATATATTTATATAATTCAAGTCAACTAAACTTTCATATTAGAACTTATCGTCAATTTCTCGTGCAAACTTCTAAAATTCGGAATCGGAATTCAATAACGTTATTCTTTATCTATACTAATATTATAAAGCTGAAGAGTTTGTTTGTTTGTTTGAACGCGCTAATCACAGGAACTACTTGTCTGATTTGAAAAAAAATTTCGGTGTTAGATAGCCCATTCATCGAGGAAGGTTATAGGCTATATATCATCACGTTAAGACCAACAAGCAGTACAGCTAGTTTAATTTAAAATTCCATTTCATATTCTCGAATTTGTATGATACAATGCGCAACTCCTGCACCCGTCACTCAACCATCACATTTACCGTGATCAAGAGCGTCACCTTCATAGTCGTGGTCGTGCGGCGGCTGCGCCTGCAGCGCGCACTCCTGCAGCGTGTTCACCAGCTTGTGCCACATCACCAGCACGCTGTTCTCGCGGTCCGCCGCCGCGCGCGCCAGCACCATGCCGCCGCACAGCTTGATCACGCGCGGGCCCACCTGAACGAGGAAAAATAGATACATTCATGGAAGGGAAGGCTAATTGTTTTTAAAAAAACATATAATTTGTTAAGATTTATCATAATATGGTAAATTGTAAGTATATGAATTGTGAAAATGTTTCCTAATCCTGTCATATATGAGAGGATGAAGAAAAAAATTTAAATGGAAAAGATTGTAGATTAGAGAACTTACTAAAAGAATGTAAAGTAAGAACCATCAACATTCAAACTCAATGATAATTTACAAAAAGAAATACTGTTCATGTGTACCTGTAATAACTTACAACTTACATGTACATATAATTACCAATTTAGGTTTTTTTTTAATATTCTATTGTTTAAGTAGACATGGAATTTTGTTATAAATGTGTTATGCCGTATTAAATTCCAATCATATAAATAAAATCATAACCTTGAAATTAATCCTCAAAAAAAAGAACTCACTTGCAAGGGCGTCATATTGGCCCGTTCAGTGGACAGCAGCTGCTGCTGCAACGACGGCTGCAACGCGGCGAACGCCGGCGAGCCGCTCAAGTTGTGCAAATAGCGCACTAGCGCCGAGCTGAACGCCGTGTACAGCGCGCCGAGACGGGCGCCAAAACAGGGCGATATTGTGCCTGTTGACAAAGAGTTAAATTAAATAAAGTGCAATGTGATACTGCTCGATATTAACGTTAAAGGTAGTTCCAGTACTTTGCAAAAAAAATGAGTATTATTCATTGAGTTAATATGTACTACGTAGTAATAATACCTCAATGGTATAATTAGATATTTTTGAAAATCCAATCTTTATTAGCAAGAATATAAAAGATTATTAATATTTAATACAAGTTGGATTTGTATAAACAGTTTTCATCTATTTGAGGAACACTGACCTTTACATTAATTAGACAGTTTTGTTTCCCAAAAAAACCATGGGTACTTTCCGCTATTACAAACTTGGCCAGCACGTAAACAGTTTGATCACCCTGTATACAAAATGTAATGCAGCCTCTACAGTCTACACGTTACCAGTATCAGTCCTCGCGGTCTCGCGGTCGAGGTCCCTCGCGAGCGCGGCCAGCAGCGCGTGGTGCGCGTCGTGCAGGAGCAGCGCAGCGCCGCCCAGCCGCTCCGCGCCGCCGCTGATCATCTCCTCCGTGAGCAGCGTGAACACTTCCGTCGCGAGGGCTATGTACTGCAAATGTGCATTTTTTTAAGCTATTGCATAGCTTCTATCGCGGGCCTTGAGCGCGGGGACCGAATCGAGAAATTCCGTAACGAAAAAACCTCACGCTCCCCACTCCGACAGACACGGAGGTGTGGCTTGAAGGCATGTTATGCAATAGCTTTACCGCGGCAGTCCCCGAGTGCCACACGTCTTTTTTTAATTACAGATCATAGCAGGTCAACCAAATTACTACTATACGTAGTATAAAACAAAGTGGTTTTCTCGGTCCCTATGTATGATAAAATCTTTAAAACTACGCAACGGATTTTTAATTATTAATAGATAGAGTGATCAAGGGGAATCAATGAGTGCAATTGCAATGCTGAAAATCTTAAGTATCAGATGATTTTCAGCATTGCAATTGCACTTCAGAATGCAATTCAAATCGTTGCAAGTGCAAGAAAACACAAGTATGTACCAACTACCAACGTTGCAATTCCAAATGTCAAAAATCTCATGCCTGCAGAGGTAATTAAAAGATAAAGAATTTTAAAAGTTTAACTGATAATTGCCTGCGAATTTGTTAATTTTATTTGATACTAGTTATCCGCCCGCGACTTCGCCTGCGTTTTCAAAGGAAAACCCGCTTAGTTCCCGTTCCCGTTTCTGGAATAAAACCTATCCTATGTGTTAATCCAAGTTAACCTCTATATGTGTGCTAAATTTCATTGTAATCGGTTCAGTAGAATTTACGTGACAAACACACACACACACACATCCTAACAAACTTTCGCATTTATAATATTAGTAGGATAGGATAGTAGGATATTAGTAGGACTATAGTAGGATTTTTTTATAAGATATTTTTTTAGAATAAACATGTAGTTTGGTTTCTAGATACTTGACTTGTTCATTAATTCAAAGTAACAGAATATTTTTTACTTTTTTAAAGTGAAACTTCTATATCGGGGTTGGAAAAAAATTTAGTGTAACATTTTTTCGTTACGCGTGACATTTTTCCGTTACGCGCCATCTTTTTCTTATCCCTACCACGCGTGATTCGACGTATTTCTGTTAAGTTGCATATAGTAGATATTTTTTGAAAAATAAGGTCATAAAGAAGTTTCACTTCATACGTGTGTACACTGTACACTAGTACACGCACACATTTTTTTTAACCAAGCAAGAGGTTTGGTTTCTAAATATTTGATTTGTTAATTTAAGGGGAGGCTCCCTAAATTTTATGTCAATTTGCATTAATATTCTGAAACAGGCACACATACAATCAAAATGAAACTTTAGTATGTGATTTATTGGGTCTTTTTCTTTCGATGTACAAGACAGTTACGTAATTGTAACATTTTCGCTCGATTCATTTTTTATTCAAAAATTATGCCTTTTTAAAGGATTATTACATTTTTTTTAAGATTTACTTGGACTTTATGTCTAAAATAAATGTTAACAGTAAGAAAATAGAGTTTACTATTGAATCACAAGATATTTTTTCTCTAGATCAATTATTACTTTAGTTATAAACGAAATAAGAATTGAGACTTACTTTTCGAGCTCGAACGCGATCAAAGAGCGCACGCGATATTCAACTTTATTACGGCTGTGTTAGCGTCTAGTACCGTAACCGGTCTCTCAGTGCCAGAAATTATGTTAGGGAGCCTCGTCTTAATAAGAATATACATATTTTATCTTTTGCTTAACCAAACAGAAGGTTTGATCTCTTAATATTAATTGATAAACGTATTGTTTAACTGATGTTGTTAGTTGTTTGTCACTAGATTTTATTATTATTAAGACTTGAATTGTTTTTATTTTATTAACATTTGATTTCGATGTTATCATTATTTACAACATTTACTAAAGGGTTTATGGTAATGATAATCGCCGGTAAATGGGATTAATTCGAAAGTTTTTACAACATTTACCAAAGGCACTGGTAATTATGTATAGTTCCTGGTAATTATAAATAATAACCGCACTATTCACAATTACCATAATATACACGAATATTGCGTACTAATCGTGTATACTTTGTAACGGGGATGCTCGCGTCGTCGTTACTACTATACTACCCCACTTACGCTTGAACAGTTATATCTAATATATACAGGGTGGCCGGTCAATTGACGTCACAAAAAAAAATTTAGGT
>CAJQZM010013619.1:0-13944 GCA_907164665.1 Colias nastes
AATCTTGTGTTTTTAAAAATCGTCCTTCGGTCCGTCGAAATTTGAGTGGCGCAGCCGGTAGGATACTCGACAATATCCTGCTGCCGAGCTATCAGTAAAACCATAAGGACCTGTGATAGTGCGGTACAGACGAGTATCCTCGAACTAAAAAAATAACTCCCGCGACGCGTACGCGTAAAACTGAATCGCTGCAGTGAAACGCGTACTGAGACTGCAAGGACGAGCATTCAGGATCATAAGTGAAGGACATGGGAGCGAGCAGACTGTGAGTAGACCTCTTCACTCCTGTTTTTCACATTCCCTGTTTTCACGAAATCCCCGACCCAAAATAGTCGGCCTAATCATTACGTTTGTTTGATTTTGTTAAATACAATTATCGTGATAAGTCGTAATTTTTAGTGTTTAATTTTAATTGTTAGTTATAAGTTAGTGATTTCAAGTGTTATTTTAATTATTTCGTGTTTTAATCGATAAAACTACGCAAAATGGAAGAGATTAAGCTCATTCCTAGGGAAATACTATGTATCATCCCCAAATTTGATGGGGATGAAAAACTGTTAAACCTATTTATCAATAAAAGTGAATATATTATAAGGTCATTCCAAGATGCGAGTAATAACGCACAAAACTTATATGTATACCATGCCATAACAAGTAGGCTTATCGGTAAGGCAGCTTCACTGCTTAGTGATTACCAAAATATAACTTCATGGACTGAATTGAAAGAAATACTTACCCAACATTTCGGAGACCCGCGATCGGAAGAGTGTATAGCATTAGAGTTAGAAGGGTTAAAAATAAAACAAGGTGAAAGTTACATACAGTTTTGCCACAGAATACAAAACGTAAAAAGTTCCCTATTTTCAAAGGTGAACCGCTTCACGGATGAAGGAATCAAAGCCGCGAAAATGATCATATACAATAATACTGCGTTAAATGTTTTTCTGTACAACCTCCCGGAGGACATGATCCGGATTGTTAGATTAAGGGGTTGTAAAAACTTAGAAAATGCACTTAGCGTAGTTACGGAAGAAGTAAATTTTATACAACAATATAACGCCAAGATTAGTAAGCCAAAACCTATAACTCAAAACACTTTCCAAAATTCATTAAAACCTAATTTTAGTACGATGCCTTTAAATCAAAACTTTAAATACGGCAGTCCTCAACAGCCAATTGGTTATAGACCGAATTTCGCTCAACAACCTCGACCAAATTTAATGCAACCACCTCGACCAAATTTTATTCAACAGTTAAGGCAAACACCACAAGCCCAAGGCTATAAATTTGGCACACAATCTAATAATAACCACCAATTGCGACCTTTTCAAAATTCCGGTTATAAATTTGGAATCCCAAATCAACAAACAGCCCAACCTCGTTTTAAATTTGGCATACAACATGCCCAGGCACCGAACCCCGGCTTAAATAGCGATGTATCAATGCGTACGGCACCTATGAGGCAAAACGTAACTCATAATCTGTACTACTGCGATGAGCCAAATTATGAAAATTACGGTAACTCAACTTTAAATTATAACGAAGACACCGCGAACGAGTTATACGAATATCCGGAAGTAACTGAATGCAATTTTAATGACAATAATGAATTTTCCGTTACCGGCCTCCGACAAGACAGTGAAATAATAAATTTAAATTATTGCGACAGCATTTTAAAATTACCACATATTATAATTCCTGAAATAAAAGCAAAGTTTCTCATAGATACAGGAAGCAGTCGTTCCTTTATAAGTCCAGCCAAAGCAGAAGAATATTTTAGAGATCATAAACAGTATGAACAATTTACAGTTGTTAGTACCCATGCGCAAAGCACTCATGATGAGGTTATAGTAATTCCATTATTAAAAACTTTTAGAAGCTCATTTTCCCACAAATTTTATGTATACAATGTAGACAGTAAGTATGATGGATTAATCGGATCTGATTTACTTAAGAAACTAGATGCAAAAATCGATATGAAGCACCAAGTTTTAGAAACATTTAACGCCAAAATACCGATTATATATAACCCTTCGTTAGAAATCACCTTAGAGCCTCGATCAGAAACTAGAGTATCAATTCCAAATAACATTCAGAACGGTGACGCTATATTAGATTTTCAGACTTTTCGTGAAAGCGTTCGTATGCCAGCAGCAATAGTCGACGTGTCAATGAAAGTTAATGTAGATAAAAAAAAGCGAAATCTTCAAAAACACTTAACCGATGAAATAGTAAAAGTTAGTAACGATCAGGCGGGAAAATGTGACCGACCCCTGACGCCGATTACAATTTCGTCTGATTCAGACCGAACAGTGCCTATCACTAAAAATAATCGCCCGATGTCCCCATATTCGATTCCGTCACTTGATATTAGTACAATAACCGCGGAAAGCAGCACTTTGACCGCGTCTAACCATAATAGCGAAAATACAGATACGGTTCACTCAGCTCGCGATCTTGATACGGAAGGCATACTGATTATAGAT
This sequence comes from Colias nastes, assembly GCA_907164665.1. NCBI lineage: Eukaryota > Metazoa > Arthropoda > Insecta > Lepidoptera > Pieridae > Colias > Colias nastes. The sequence goes on from CAJQZM010013619.1 coordinate 2,487, forward strand.
GAAGTTGTAGATTGTAATAAACAATTAACTCAACAATTTGTAAAAGATCACCACAAACGTACAAAATTTTTATACAAAATATGTCTTACAGACAAAATTATTCATAAGAAACAGGTTATTAAGGATAAGCATGACGGTGAAAACGATTTTAACATAGATATAGGAGATTCATTTTATATTAAAGGAGTTAACACGAGACGGGCTAAAGATAAGCCTAGGTATCAGAAAGCGATAGTCACGGGACCGATCCATAGAAATGTTGTGCCAGTAACGACACACAATCGTGAGACTAAAGTTCCAATTAAAGACATTAAGCGTCCTCCGCAGGTTACTGCTTCTGACGATCCATGTGATCCAAAACCAGGGCCTTCAACTGCACCAGATTAAACGGAACCCCGGAATACTACCTCTCCGTGAAGGCTATGCAGTCGTCAGCAATGACACATGGAGAGTTATTAAGGTGTTAGATTTAAAGTTAATATATGACGATTTAGAATTTAATATAAATAGTTATCTATCATTTAGAAATCAGGTTCATAGTTGTATTGATGTAAAAGCGTTAGGTTCCGATTTTATTACAACAGAATTACAAACAGATTATCATATGAATTATACTATTGATAAATTTGAACAATTAATTCCGTCTTCTAGATCTAAACGTGGTTTATTAAATCCACTTGGTTCAGTTATAAAAATTATTACCGGTAACCTCGACAACGAAGATGCTATACAATTTGAAAACACTATTGAAAAATTAAAGACTAAACAAGACTCTTAAAATACATAAGATGACGATCGTTACTGAGATGGTGGGTTCGTTATTAAATGTAGCTGAAATATCTAATAACAATTTCATTGCAATCCAGAATAAGCTAAATGTAATTGATTCGCTTTTAAACGACACAAATTTACATCAAAGGACTAATGAAATTATACATAATTTTATGTCTATTTACGTTAGATTAAGTGAAATTGAAACTGCTGTAGCTTTTAGTAAAATTAAACTTTTACACCAATCCGTTGTAGATACGAAGGAATTATTACTTTTATTAAAAAATATTGAAACTAGCTCTAAGTTACCATTTCCAGTAAATTTAGATAATGTTCTTAAAATTGAACAATTAATAGAAGTACAAACTTATGTAAAACAAAGTCAAATAAAATTCGTAATGACTATTCCATTAATTACTGATGATATTTACTCATATTTTAAAATAATACCTTTACCTATATTTAACGAAGAAAAAGGTCAGACTTCCCTTATCCTTCCCAAATACCCATACATCCTTGTGAAGGGGTTGAAAACGATGCCACTTTCACAAACATGCAAAGAAATTGATGAAGACCGGTTCCTATGCCCGGAAATACTGACATCAACATTATATAAAGACGATTGTTTAACCGATCTTCTGCGACTATCTACAAATGTTTCCAGTTGCCAGCCGATTCCCATTTCCATAGATGACGTGAAAATCGACAATGTTCTACCAAATAGATGGATACTTTACGTAAATGTGGAAACAGTACTTACTAAGGTCTGTGAAAATGAGGTAACCCAAGAATTTCTTCGTGGTACTTATTTATTGGCGTTAGACGAGATTGGCTGCTACGTGAAAATCGGAGATATAACACTAAAGAAATATGAAGCGAATGGAAATGATATTATATACCCAAGTTTACCAAAAATTATATTACCAAATTTGATGAACTCCCAGACCGACAGGAAGCCTGTTAACCTGAAGGGTGCAAATTTAACTGACATAAATATGCTTAGGCATTTAATTGAAAATAGTGAAAATAGTGAAAACCAGTTTAATAGTACAGTGAATAGTGCCGTTGGAGTGATTAACATTATAACCTTTGTATTAATTGTAATTATAATTGTAATCGTCATAGTTATTAAGTCTAAATTAAGAAAAATATGTATTCAAGAAAACCCTTCAGATTTTCTTGAAACTGAGGATGGAGGAGTTATATCGGGGCCACCCGCAGTACATGCGAGCGATGTCATATTTGTTAACGCAGCATAACTATGGCCACCCTGCATCGCCTATGCATACATATTGCATTTCTTCAAACGCTGCATTTTTGTTTAGAGATAAGTTTATTAGTTTTAGTTTTAGTTTAAGTATTCATTCTGAATGTAAAGAGCACCTATTAAAGACGTGTAAATTAAATCTTGTGTTTTTAAAAATCGTCCTTCGGTCCGTCGAAATTTGAGTAGGTAGTAAGAATGTAACCAAATAATTAATAATAATTATGGTACTATAAAAGGGCTGATAGACGTACGAACTTTAAAATCGCGGTTTTAAAGTTCGCGTACTTACTCGTACGTCTGTCACCCCTTTAACGTAGAGGGAGAATGAACTATAATAACTAGATATTTTGGTTAACATAGATTAAACATCAACTGTGATCAATCCGCACTAGTTTGGCTATGGTTAACGTAACGAAGTCTAATTGTCTATGGCCTTAAATTCAAAGACTTTGTAATCCAAATGTACATTGTACATTCACATATAATTAAAAATTGCAAATCAAACAATAAAACGGCAATTAAATGATCAAACAAACGTTATTTATTGAAGAACAAACGATAATAAATGTTTATGAATGGGGGGGGGCAACCAAACAGTATAGGTACCTATTTTTATTTTATTTATTGTTAATAATCAATTAACGAACAAACAATTATTTATAGCAAACAATTAAGAACAAACCATGAACTAACGATATGGCATAATAAAAATTTAAAACCATTGAGATAAAAAATGTTGTGTGGTTTTATGAAACCACGGTAAAAGTGAAACTTAGGCACAAAATTATCGTATTTGTACGATAATTATCGTACAGTTCCGAACACAGTTCCGAACACTGCTTTATACCTACTCGGCAGCCGACCGTCACGCGACATGCGCTACACAGACCAAAAAGTTTGAGACGATGTAATAAAAGTTTCACTTTAATAATACTACGTATAGAGGAGACACCACGAACAAAATCTGCCCCCCTAGCCAAGTGGCTTTCTGTTAGCGTAGCGTTCAATAGAATAGACTACGAATGTATGAGATTGACGTAAGCTGTAGATAAAGTGGCTTTCTGTTAGCGTAGCGTTCAATAGAATAGACTACGAATGTATGAGATTGACATAAGCTGTAGATAAGTTCTGTTAGCGTAGCGTTCAATAGAATAGACTACGAATGTATGAGATTGACATAAGCTGTAGATAAACGTATCTACAGCTTACGTCAATCTCATACATTCGTAGTCTATTCTATTGAACGCTACGCTAACAGAAAGCCACTTGGCTAGGGGGCTGTGCTGCAAGCGCGGCGGCGCGGGGCGGTTTGTGAGTTGTGAGTCATAGATTAAGCGATGTCATCGACTCACCGCTATAAAGGCGAAACTTTGTAAATATTTTGCCTATTACTTATCAATTAAGATCAATCAATGTAACAAAAAATATAATTACTTAATCTAATACTTAAATAAAACTTATATTAAAAACTTTTCAATTAAAACCAATCAATGTAACAAAAAAATTGATACGTATAGTACGACATAAAAGAGATGAAATTAATTATTTTGGAACTAATTCGTTTTTCATTACCTGGCAACCCTGAATTGCCAATGTAGCTGTCAAGTTGAATAAAAATTTGTTGTTTTTTTCGTGAAGTGGAGAATTATTGAGATAAAATTGTTATTTAGAACAAGAAATTTAAATAAAAAAGGAGACATCATGAAAAAGGTTAAACGTAGCGGTGTCCGTGATGTCGTGTATAAAGTTTTTATTCGGTGTTTGTCCGAATTTCAAGCTGGAAAGTTATTGACTGATTTGGAAAACGTTTACAAACGTACAGCAGAATATACCGGTGAGATTCCATTTATTTTTGCTCAGTACTACGTAAAATAGAATATTCCATTAGTGACGAGTGTTTAATGTATGTATGTATGGCGATTATTACGTTTTCGCAATTTAATTTGAGGTTATTTGTATGTAAACAAAAACTAGTTTTTATAGTGCGACCAGCACAATTTGAGTCAAGAAGTTATATCCAATCCAACCAGCCTCAAATAAAGTACCTAGTTTAGATTTTACTACATAGTATAGTGATAACTGTTTTCATACAGCTATCTATTAATCAATCAAACCATAAGAAAAAAAAATCATATTTTAGATTTAGCTTACTAACTACTTACTAGAGTAGCGCAGGGACGCTGGCCTCCTACATTAAAAAAAAAATAAATAAAATAAAGGAAGTTTTAGTTTTAAGCTACTATAAAAATATGTTAAATGTACTATTTGATTTTATTCATCTTAATTCGTTTGTTATAGGGGTTTCTGAAAGCACAGTACGCAGGATAGTAGAGGAAGGGAGTAGAAATGAAGGCAAATTTTCAACGCCAGCCAAACATAGGAGAGGTAGACCATCAAAAACTTTAGATGACTTTGACGTCTGCGCAATACGCCAAAAAATTCATTTTTTTTACACCGTTAAAAAGGAAGTGCCAACAATTGGCAAATTATTGGCTCAGCTACGTGATGACATTGGGTATGATGGTAGTCGTGAGCATTTGCGAAAACTTTTAAAAAAAATAGGATTTCGCTATACAAAAAGTAAATCCAATAGGCAGGTTCTGCTTGAAAAACCCATTATAGCACACAAAAGAGAAATGTATCTGCAAGCTATAATGGACAATAGAAATTTGCCAGAAGAAATTCAGAAGGATATAATTTACTTAGATGAAAGTTATATACATTCAAGCTATAAAGTTAAAAAATGTTGGCAGTCAATAAACACAGGAGGTGTGACTACAGAAATTTCTAAAGGAAAGAGATGGATTTTAGTACATGCTGGAAGTGAAAAAGGCTTTGCGCCTAATGCTCTTTTAATCTTTAGTGGTTTAAATAAACAAGAAGATTATCACTCTGAGATGAACCGGGCAAACTTCCAAAAATGGGTTACTGAAAAACTAATACCAAATATTAGAGAACCCTCAATCATTGTTATGGACAATGCTCCCTACCACTCGGTGGTAAAAAATAAATGTCCAACATCAGCCAACAAGGTTGATGAAATAAAAATGTGGTTGTTAGAAAATAATATTCCCTTTGATCTACAACTAAGGAAACCTTCTCTTGTTCAGCTGGTAAAGAAGCATAAACCAGATCCAATTTATGAAATTGATGAATTATTGGGGCAACACGGTCACACAGTGGTAAGGTTACCGCCTTATCACTGTGACCTTAATCCAATAGAGTTGATTTGGGCACAAGCAAAAAGAAAGATCGCTTCGCAGAATGTTGGAGCAAAAAATATTAAAGAATTAGCTTTAGATGCCTTCAACTCCATTACAAGTGAAGATTGGAAGAATTGTTGTGACCATGTAAAGAAAATAGAAATGGAATATTACAATAGGGGCAAAACCCTGTACGAAGACATAGAGAAATTTATTATTCACGTTGGTGATGAGAGCAGTGAAGATGACTCAGATAGCTGTTATAGTGCTGAAGAACCAAATGATGATACTGAAGATGCCCCGTACCCTCTTGCCAGTACTTCGAAACAGAGTGATGATCAGTCCTTTGAAGGAGTAGAATATTTAGATTTTGATGAATTATATTAATGTACAAAATTTATCTACAAAAAAAATAAAAATATGTAGTTTTCAAATCGCCTTGTTTTTTTTCTACCCGACGGACCCAGAAAGAGGGTAATGTGTTTGAGCTGCATGTATGCTTGTTTGTTTGTATGTTTGATTCTATGTGCGCCTCTGCAGTCTAAACACTTGACCGATTTTTATAAAATAACTAATTCCAAATACATTTAAGTAAAATTTGACCTAGGTAGGTCAATTAAAATACTAATGTATTTTTGTCTTAAATTTACACTATTGCTACAATGAAACAATTATAACGGTTTAAATCGCGGTATTTATTTTAGATTATAATAAATAGATTTTTAGATTTTTATTCTATAGTATCAAGATCGCTTGCGTCGCAGTATCAGTGTTGCTATATGAGCGACGGTGGCGCCCTCATTTATTTTCATCTCTTTTGTGTCGCACTGTAGGTAATTTATTTTCATCTTTCATGATTTAACCTTTTTTCAAATAATATCCACAGTACAATTTTTTCTAAATGTGTAAAATAATTATTTTCCACTATAAAAATTTACGTCATTTAATATTACTATCTAAACATCTTTCATACCGTGTTCATAACCAATGCCGTTTCTTAAATTTTAAGTCTATGACAAATGACGCAAAATGGCCAAAATTTTGCTCGAACCAAGTTTTAAAAATGATTATCTAATTAATTACCGATGAAAAGTTATTTCTTTGCACTTTGCCGCATTACTTGAATTTAAAACAAACAAGACATGAACGCGATCATCGCGCTAAAGCGACTGAGTGCAGTGAGGCCATTTGACCTATGTTGAGCGGAACATAAGTGATGTAGGCGGTGTCGTCTCCATACGTAGTAATAGTATCTCAATGTTTTAAACTAAAAAAATTGCGGGCGCCAAGTTTGGTGAGCCAGTTGATGGCTAGTTGATGGAATTAAAATTAATCAAACCCTATGTCAAAAAATAATTACAAATTTAAACGAACCTCCTCGTTTTTATTTTAAACTTATTCACTTCAAAAACAATTAAATATTCGTCATTTATCTATTTTATAATTATTATATATTTATTATTTCGGTAAACATTCGTAAAATTGTTATATTTAATCTGTGGCCATGCGAACGCAATGCGAACATGAGACAACTTCATGACAGTTGACACTATTTCCGGTGATCTCGTAGGTACCGCGCCCGCGTTGTGCAGCCATCTTGCTACGCTCTCTTGTCTATAAATTACAATAGATCGTCTTTATGGACAAGGTCCGTAGATAATTTTTACTCTTTGGATACCTACGTTTATTTATTGTGGTCTCTGATTAATAAGCAAATGACTGTCAAAACAATGGATTCTCAACGAATATATAAATATTTTTCAGATTTTCCTGGCGGAATAGTAATGTACGATACGTTCTAATCAAAAATGGAATCGTGGTCAAATTTATGTCGATGCTGTCTTTCGCCGGACACAACAGTGTCAATATTAGACAACGATGAAAATATTAAAGAAAAGTTTTTGGAAACAACAACTATTGAGGTAAATAAATGCTCCTAATTAAGCTAACCGTGGTTTATTACAGTTACTTCAATAGCATACAGTAATAGTGGTGAAATATTAATTATCTGATAATTTTCATTAATAATATTCAAGAGATAATGTCAAAATTGACAATATCAATCAGTTTGAAAATTAAATTTAATAAAGATATGTAAAGATTGGTTTAAGAAGTTTACAAGGTAAATTATATATAAATTACAACTGCATTGATATGTTAATACCTAATTCCATTTATATTTTTACAATTTGGGATAACATGCATCATATTCCCCCTAAATATAAGCCCAACTGGATTGAACAAACTCGTCACTAATTGATATTTTAATAATTTTTTCAACCTTTAAATAACTTAATTCAAATAACATTATACATGTAAGACAGTAAGAATATTATTTATGATGTATGTTCTCTAATAATGAACACAATACATTTTGTGCTTGGTATATACCAAAATTGATGCGAGGATTATAATATCCTCACATAAATTTCTTGTATACATACATAATAAATGCACATACAGTAGAATCCTTTTATTATGACTCCGGTTATATTGACCAACCGCTTATTATGACGTATTACACAGCAAAGTTTGGTTTTCATATAAAATTCTTAATAAAAGTCGGATAAAATGACTTTACGTTTATTGTGACCAATTTTTAATGAATTGTGCGGTTATACTGACCGAAATGAATTCTAAAACTTTCAACACTAATTTCTGTTTGGGAAAATTGTGATATCTGACAACACTTTTTTTTTTGTTTGTTTTGAGTCTCATTGTGTAGGCAACTCTATTTTGTTTCTCTGTATTAAATACTAACAAAAACAGGAGATTGTTTATTTTCTACAAAATGCTTTGTATGACGTCCGTTTATTATGATGTGTTTTATATTCCCCTTCAATGTCATTATAAACGGATTCCACTGTATTTTCTTTATAACACATACACATTTTGATCAGGTTTCCCTTTAACTTATAGGAAATTTGAAAAAAGTTGGGCTAGGAATATCTTTTTAACTAGACAATGCTGTTGTACTAACTTACATTGTATTCCCATTGGGAGTAGAATTTGTCAAAATTCTTTATTAACAGGTGCTTAAATCATATTAGTTATCTGCCAGCAAGTTTCACCCCAATTGGTCCAGTAGTTTGGGCTGTGTATTGATAGATCAGTCAGTCATTCGGTCACCTTTGCATTATGTTTATATGTTGAATGAAACTTAAAACTTTAGTAAAATTATCATACTACTATTATAAGCGCGAAAATTTATAAGTTATTGATGGATGGATGGATGGATGTTTTGTTACTCTTTCATGTAGAAACTACTGAACGGATTTGGATGAAACTTCAAAAGTACACAGGTTATATACATATACCAGAATAACACATTAATTAACACGCTAGAAGTACTTAATTATGATTCGTCCACACAGCACAGCTAAGATACTTACAGACAAACTACAAAACTCATTTAAAATAATGTCCAATGATATGAATTAATAAATGACAATTCATATAACATGGCATAATTAATTAATTAATAATAATAATTGATAGTAAAACAAATTGGTAATTAACTTTCATTAATACAAGCTAATTCAATAATTAATGTTTTTCTGAAAAATAAATCTTAATTTACTATCATAAAGTTATAGTTTTAACATATAAAAAATATAGTTGCAAAATATAAATTAAATTATATGTAATTTTCTACCATGTAAAACTAGATATTTCATATTACTAAACACAGACAGACAGACAGACTCACATTACCATGTGTATATTAATACAATGAAATACTTTTTATTACAGGTAACAGAAGACGACAGGCTACCCCAAAGGCTGTGCGACTGTTGTTTTACAATAATGAAATCGGCTCATGAATTCAGGGAACAATGTTTAAAAATGGATAATGAATTAAAAACACAACTCAATACCATTCCTGCTGATGTAAAAGATGAGTTACTATCACAGATTGAAAAACATATGAATTCCAACCAAAATATGAGCGATGAGGATAAAACAAAGGAATCTATGAAGAAATTGGAATCCATAATTAAAACAGAACCTATGGATGATGATGATTATTATTATGTCTTAGTTATCGATGATCCTAAAGATGGAGATGATAAGAATGATAAGAAACCGCTGTCACTTCCAGCTCCTATTAAGAAAGAAGTTGAGCATGAAGAGGTCAATATTTGTATAAATGAAGATTCAAATTCACAAAATACAGATACAAATGAGTATGTTATACAAAACGATTCCTTGCAGAGCTGTATCGATTCATTCTTAATATCAAACACAAAAGTTTCAGCTAGTGTTCCGGAAACTATTTTAGAAAATGAGGAAGGGCATGAAATTGAAGTTGATTTTGCAAATGCATTGGATATTGTAGACACAAATGAAGACCAACTTATTACAATTGACAATACCAATGACAAAGACAATCCCATAACTGTAACTCTTGCAGATGGAGTCAAAGAGTTCAATCCAAGAAATTTAATCAAAATCGTCACTCCATCTGGTCTTGAAAAGACTATTCTACTGAAAAATGACGAAAGTGTTAAGTATTTAACAGCAACACAAGAGGAATCAAATGAAAATGACGATAATATGTCACAAGAAGAAATTATATTGTGCGAGGGTGATGACAATTCACAATTCCAGATATTGAAAGTTGATGGATCAGAATTTGTGATTGAATATACAGATGAAGGGCAAATAGCGACTGTACTACAACAAGAGGATGGGACGTTCCTCTGTGATTGTGGGGAACAGTTTGAAGATCTAGCAGAATTTGAGAAACATCAATACAAACACAACCCAGCGGGAGAACATTTATGTAATCTGTGTGGAAAAGGTTTTGAAACAGCAGAAATATTAACTGGCCATACACTACTCCATAGATCAACAGGACCAGTAGTGTCTTGCCCATTCTGTAATCAAGTTGTGAGACGAAACGCGCTAACCCAACATATAAAATACACTCATAACACCAAGCCTCAGTGTGAGATTTGTCAAAAGACATTTGCTAACCAGAATAACTTAAAACGGCATATGATAATACATAGCGGAATCAAGGAATTTGTCTGTGATATATGCTCGAAACGGTTCAATCAAAAGATAACAATGCAAACACACAGACTGACGCACATCAACTCGACAACTTGTAATTTCTGCGATACAGTGTTTGAAGACAAAGCTGCCTTAACATTGCATAAAGAATCTGACGAATGTACAAGATCGAAAATCAATCGCGTCAAAGAAGAACTTATGAAGACCGTGAGGCAAGAAGTAACAACGAATTTGGGAAAACTCTTAGGTTATGCATGTTCGATCTGTAAAAAAATGTTCTCGCTCGAATCAGCGTTGGACCAGCACATAGAAAAAACGCACATTATAGAGAGGTTGGAGGATAAAAAGGGTAATAAACAAATGAAGAGGTTTGAATGCACAATATGCGGCAAGAGATGTGCGAGTCAAGCAATGTTGATAATGCATGAGCGAGTTCACACTAACGAGAGGCCGTTCCCTTGCCAATTGTGTTCACTACGGTTTAAAACTAAGACGCACTTAAGAACACATCAATTAACGCATACGAGAGAGAAGAAGTTTGGATGTTCAGTTTGTATGAAGTTCTTTGCATTGAAAGGAAACTTGGTGGTACATTTACGCACTCACACGGGTGAGAGGCCTTATGTGTGCACAATTTGTGGAGAGGCATTTATAGACTCTAAATATTTGAAGAAACACAAGTTGAGAAAACATTCAATTGATAATATGCCTTGGAATAAGTACTAAATAGGTTTTAGAGAAGGTTGAAGAATGTTTTCGAATTATGTTCGGAGATGGAATTTTGTTTTACTAGTAACTAATGTTTACAGCGCAAAGCGTATTGTATAAGTAATACTTGTTAGAGTCGCCAACTTCAGACCTCAAATAAAATGTATAGCAATAATAATGTTTTTAGAATAAATTGAAAATAGTAATGCTTTAGTTAGATAGACATTTTGACTGACAATTTTGTATAAAACATGCGAACTTTTTATAAATTTTAATATAAGTACAGAAATATCACAGAATGCTTGTTATTACTAGGATCTTAGTGTTTTAGTTCTACAGTTATAGGTATTTAATTGTTTCTTTAAATATATTTGTGCCTGAAGATTCTTCTAAATATATATTAAGTATTTAAAAAATTTTTAACTTAACAACTTATTTTAACCCAAAACACAAAAAATAATCATAAGTATCGCATTTTGTTTATTATTAA
>CAJQZM010013621.1:0-28705 GCA_907164665.1 Colias nastes
ATGACGACGAAATTTCATGGTTGGAAACTAAAAATACAGACAATGAAACAGAAAATTTCAGCGACGATAATGAAGAAGCCACCATTAGCCAGCCCGGGCCATCAAAGATAATTAAAAAATGATAGCTGTACAATTTTTAAACAAAATTAAAATTATATGATTTCTGTAAATATTATTATTTCCGTCGCTTGTAACTTTTTACCTTTAAGACTTACAGAATATTCATGTATGCAAAAAATGTAGGTAATTTTGTCTTCTTTGAACCCCTCATAGACACTTTTGTGATTTAGTAAACAATTGAGAAGTTATTTCAAATATACCTAATTTTAGCACCTTTAATTCAAGATGGCGGCTAGCGCCTGTGTCCGTCAAGGTCGAAAACTTGGATTTTGATTAACCTTTCATACCTAAACAATATCGTTTCAAAACATTTTCTACGCCACCTTTTGTAGAGCATAAATACCTACAGACTGGATTATAATTATAAAAACTGAAATCGCTCTGCGTCTATATCTTCTACCATCGCGAGCCAATCGTCGACGCTGGCTGATAGAAAACTCCTATTTTTGTTTAAAATTACATTTTATTCGAACCTACCCTTGGGAATAAAAAATGCAATTTAAACTTTCAACTCTGAAGCACTTCTCGGCTTTATTGCGAAAACAATATCTTAAACACCTAGCTGTTTAACTTCCAACTTTGTATTTAATGAGTCGATTAGTTGCGGTTTCATGATTAACTCCTTTTTTATGTTTTTTATTTTGTATAAAAGTATGGTGATTATTATTTTTATAATAGCTGTGTCCCGCGGTTTCACCCGCATTGCTCCGCTCCTGTTGGTCTTAACGTGATGATATATAGCCTATAGCCTTCCTCGATAAACGGCTATCTAATACCGAAATAATTTTTCAAATCGGACCAGTAGTTGCTGAGATTAGCGCGTTCTAACAAACAAACTCTTCAGCTTTATAATATTACTAGCTTACCGCCCGCGGCTTCGCCCGCTTTGTCTAAAACCTAATAAATTATATACTAAAACCTTCCTCTTGAATCACTCTATCCATTACAAAAAACCGCATCAAAATCTGTTGCGTAGTTTTAAAGATTTAAGCATACATAGGGACATAGGGACAGAAAAGGCGACTTTGTTTTATACTATGTAGTGAAGTATAGATACATCAGCAAAATTAAAGTGTTGTGTTGTGATGTAACGTATTGCTTAAAACGTACTGAGTCCTATTAACTTTTAAAAAATGTGTGATAAATTCATAAACTGTACACGTTTTATGAATATTGCAGGATCTTTGCAATACTCAAGAGTATGGGTGAGGCATATTGAAAAGAATATTGACAATGATATTAAAATAAATAAAATAAGAATTCGTTATTATACATAAACATATATAATACTAGCTTTCCACCCGCAGCTTCGCCCGCGCAGTCAAAAGAAAAACCCGCATAGTTCCCGTACCCGTGGGATTTCCGGGATAAAACCTATCCTATGTCCCGGGGTAAAAAGTAGCCTATGTCCTTTCTCGGGTATCAAAATATCTCTATACCAAATTTCATGCAAATTGGTTCAGTAGTTAAGGCGTGATTGAGTAACAGACAGACAGACAGAGTTACTTTCGCATTTATAGTAGTATATGGATTTTCTTTGTTTAATCTACTTCAATTTGTTATCAAAACAATGAACAAAAATGTTAATCTCAAAGAGCACATAAAGCTTACTCTAAGGCATAAAGAGATAGGTACTTGATAATATAAAGTTCATATTCATCAGTTAAAACCTGTTTATCCCACACGTATTAAAAAGAGAATAAAACCCACATATGGTCGAGTCAGAAAAAGATCACATTTCAACGCCGATATTATTGCTAGTGGTGGGAATAAACTGCAAAAACTTAATTGGTATTTAATCTGAAAGTCCCATGTGAGAAAGATTATTTTCTCTATGAATGAAACATCAAGCTAGGCGTCCATTAGAGACGGATCGGGGCGGGTCGCATCGCAACGGGCCGTCTCTAATGGACGCGCTGTTTGCTCCTGCGTCCACCTGTACGGGGCGCGGCGGACCGCCTAGGCGGATTTTATCTAACAGATTACAGACGTCACACATCCGCCTGCCTGCGTCCACTAGACGGGTCGGGCCGCAGCGCACCGCCGGCAGAAATCCGCCTGCGAATCTATATCCGCCAATGCGTTGCGGCCCGCCCCGACCCGATCCGTCGCTAATGGACGATGTTTCATACAAAACATAGGCCGGCGTATTTTTGCGTTGCGATGCGGCCCGGCCCGATCCGCCTAGTGGACGCCAGCCTTTAAAGAAAGTAGGCTTTCTTTAAAAGACTCTACTTATTTAGCTTATCAAAACGGAGTCTTAAATTGATTTGCTGCAGTTTTCTCGATCACGTATTACCTGCAACTGAAATTTCAAAAATAAATAGTTTAAGTTAAAAATAATTTTCAAAATTATCTCACTAATTCTTATAATACTGATTTTCGACTAATCTATATAAAAAATACCACACCGCTTTCCTCTTACGTAAAAATTTTAGTAGATAAGCTAGATTTCATTTATACCTATGTTTAGATGATCAATGTAGAGCGCGATAGCATACCTATTATGATTTTGCAGACAGCCTATTTTCTGATGAAGCCTGCTGTTTATGAACAATAGGTAAGCACTGACACGATAACGCCCACTGGTAAGCGAAGATGAGGTCTAAGATGAAGCGCGCATCACTAGAAGGCACCTTTACTCCACGCTTGAAGAAAAGGACTTGATGCTAAGTAGTACAGTCGGCGTAAGCTGTGTTTTGCATATGTATGAGTGACCGCCAAAAAGCCAGAAACCACTGACTTCACGCGCCGCACCTCACTTAGAAAACTGTATAAGCCAATCAAAGGATGCTTTGCGCTCTTAGCCGTTGTCGTCATCTACACTGTCTATGTATTCTCACCCAAATGCAAAGCTTTATTCCTCACCGACCTCTGCTATTAAAGAACGCCAAACTTTATCGACTGCATACATCCCTGGCCCGCGTAATTTCACGCACGCTGTTTATAATTATCGCTTAAAGTTTCAAGCGCCGCGGTAGTTCCCGTGAAATGAGCCCGTTTCATGGCAATTTGACTCGCCTGGTTGCTATGAAGTTTTTGTTTCAGCAAACTTTAATTTGGGGAGCGTTGTCAACGTTTATTTTGAACGCACGCGTTACATTTAAACTTATGTGTGTTGTACACAGTTGTTGGAATATATACGATTTTTAAGGGAAACATTTGGCTCTATGATTCATTTTTTTTATTGCAAAGATAGAATAAAGATACATGATATAAAATTAAGATAATAGTAGAAGAAAGATAATACAGCACTCAATCGTTCCGTAGTCTGTCTACTGCATTCATTTAGGCCATATTTTGTCCCATTCAAGAAGGCTTTATCCAAACACAACATGCCACTACGAAGCTTGCAATAAGAACAGTGTTATATAGAGTTAAATATAAATAAATTAGAGCTACAACTTTTAAAGTATGGTTCTTTATCCACTTATTTAGGCGTGCTATCTCAAAATTACTAATATTGTGTGATAGAAGCAGGTGTGGGCTACTAATTAACAATGACCTTGCGAAGCTTTAAATATTCCCTCATACATTAGTATGTCTGCATAATTAATCATATAATTACACCATAAGCCGCAACTTCTAATCTCCTCGTTTTAGACCTCCTCATGAAGGTATAATATAATTAAATAATGTATAAAATAATAGTTAATTATTGTTTATCAGTTTTCCATCGATTGCTTCGTTTGAAGCTAACTTCATATTATTAAAATAAAGGAAAGGAAAGATGTGAGTAAAAACTATCGTCACTTTCAAATTATTTATTTAAAAAAAAGATGAAATATTCCTATTCAAATAGAGCGTGTAGAAAAATTACATTATATTTAATGCATGGCCATAAAACGTGTTAAAATTAAATACGCAGTTATTAAAAGTACAAAAATTAAAAGCCAGCTTAATGAAATATTTAACTAAAGTAGCTACGTCTCATAAAACATTGGCAGAGCCACGTATAAATAAAGTTTAAAATCTAGTTCCATTTTCTGCTGAGCGCTTGGAATCTTTTGTGCGAAATATTTACGATGTTAATATTTTTAGTAGGCGTATGGGTTTCTAGATATTTCTATCGGTGTGATCAATCAAATTGTTTTCAAAAGGATGTAGCAGTGTCTTTGATATTACAGCATATGCCAAATATCTTGTTTGGTAAAGATACCTAGTGTTTTAGGAGTGTAGTGTAATATAACATTCCTTACATAAAGTTCACATTATGGTATTGTTAGACGTAACTTTTGATTTAATATTTTAGTGAATGAATAGTTGTCATTATAGTTGTCACTATTTCCTGTCAAAACATGCTAGCTGTCGAATACTATAAAATGCAGCGTTTCTTTGACTCGTGACGCATTCGTACGAATCGTGCCTAGGGGCACGGACGTTGTTTATACGACGTTCGACCCAACTACCCTCACTTTGCTAATAGTCGTTGACTTGCTGTGATTTGTTATCAACTACCTACATCAATTAGGTAGCTGTGTAGAATCGCAGTACATTCTTATTACATTCAAACTAATATTTAACCCGGCCTCGGGTGTAATTTCTAATAATAGCATATGCGAAATTTCTTGTTTGGTTAAGATTGTGTTTTAGGAGTGTAGTGAAGTGCATTCTTTACATAAATTTCACATTATGGTATATTATAGTAAACCTGGGCTTCATTGTGTCGATATTTAGTATATAAATACTTGTTTGTTAAATTTAAGTGTAAAATTAGAAAATTAGAAGACCTATTATAATATATACCAATGCCTCTCTTTCCTTTACTAATCCTCTATAATATATTTTCGATATTAATTTTGAGTAACACAAATACTTTAAAGTACTTCAGATTTTTACAAGCGATTTATCACTTAACGCTTTTCTTCATAAAATAGCTGTATCAAAAACAAAATACTTTGCAATTTTTACGAGTCAATTTTTTGCTCTCACCAGCGATTATTCCCAGCATCAGCTTATTTACAAAAGCGAGGCTATAAAGTGAGAAAACACTAGAAAAATATCAGCGTCATGAATAATTGTAAATCACAAAGTATACAAGATACGACGAAGTAACTATACTTTTATATTGCTGCTTTACGAGACTGGATTGAAAACTATTTTTATACAAAGTCTCAAGTATATAAAGTCGTGTCTGTTTTGACAAGAAGGTCTAATCATGCCTTTTTATGCATAAGTTTACATTCTTCTAAACACTATTTTTTTAAATAACCACAGGCAATCGATCCTCGATAGGGTCGATTATTAAAGCTCACACATTTCGACGAAGCGATGATGACTGATTAATAACTTATATTAAGCCGGTTACTCACATACCTGCCGCAGGGGCAATATTGGAACAATCTCGGTTGGATCGCGGTCGGAGCAATTTTTCTGTTCTCTAAGTTGCCTCTGCTTGCCTATACAATTATGGAATCCCAATATAACCCCTGCAGCAAATGGGTGAGTAGCCGGTTTTATACTGTCAACTAGAAGAATACATAATAATATAAGCACAGCTGATGATTTAGAGTCTGACATCATTAATTATTTGATTTATTGCTTTCAATGTATGTACGAGACTGACCGGAGCGTCATCTATAAAACGTTATACACAACTAGAAATATCTATTTTTTTTTTATTTCAACCCCGGCAATGGAGCAGGCGACCCACTTGATGGTAGGTGATGGTCGCCGCCCATGACAATTCACAGCATTAGGGAACGTATTGCCGGCTTTGAGGTGGAAGAAGGCGAAATTTGGCAACAAATATCAGAAAAATGTACTGAGCTATATTATTTTTACTATTATATTGCTTAGTGTGAAAAATGTCCCTATTCCAATAACATGTACGTTTTCTATTCTCAAATATAATATCAGTTTTGAAATTCGTTTTGTCTTATTTATTATCATAAGCTGGTCGATACTCCCATAGGATGTGAGATTTTCAGATTTAAGCTATAATCCAGCTTACTGTGTAAAGGGGAGCTAGTTCTCTCAACTCTTTGGTTTCATGAAAGTAACTTTATTACTCTTTTTCCTACATAAAACTGAAAATTTTCTATAAATGCTAAGAGATTTATAAGTGTTATATAGATCTCTAATTTTTTATATTATAAATGCGTAAGTTGTTGAGGATAGATGTACCTATGTATTTGTCTTATTTTTATTTTATTCACAAAAGATTATGTGTTACACTTTCAGGGAAGAACTACTGGAAGAAGTTAGATTAAGACAATTTCATGAGCTATAGAGAAATACTTAATTTTGCCCGAGGGTTTATCCGCGGCACAGCTAGTAGTTATAAGGTCTGATAATCAAATAGCCTTTGTATATTTAAATAAAATAATGATATTTATCGATTTGCTTATACTTTGAGATGCCTTCCTTAACATATTAGTAAAGGATCCTAAGGTGGTCAATGCTTCTGTTTACCTTTTAATAAATTAATAATTTATCTATTCCACTACATAGAAACCCTCTCAAGGTTTGACCCAAAGAATTAATAAGGTAATTGTTAACAAATCCGTGTTTAAAAGCGATTTAAATAATACATAAACGCATTAACAATGAAGTGGTCAGAGCGGTTTCATGGCGGTCGAGTTTTACGTAATCATATTCCTGTATTATGCAGTTTAATTTTGTGCGAAGTACTATGGGAACTCGACTCGATTTTAACCTGAGTAACTTACGCGGTATTCTAATAAGTAATTTTGAAGTAGTAGGTAAGTACTTATTTATTTATTGTTGCATCATGATACAAAGGACAATATCATCATATTTCAAAGGTAACGTGTTTAATTCATTTATCTCCTGCCACATTTTATATATTCAATGGATGAGTTCTTTGAGTTTTTTTTTTGTACATTGTTGCGTAGTTACTTTGCAAGAGATAATTAAACTAATTTGCTCATAGGTATAAAATGGTTTCATAAGATTATTAAAATTTCCGTTTTACAAAACCCGTTTCTGTTATAACATTTTTATTGTGTACTTACCGCTTTAATGATTTTGATATATTCGATACAAAAATTGCATTGAGAACTCATGGTTATTCACTGGTTTTTGTGAAATAAGTAAAACGTGGAATTCAAAGGGATGATAATTTAAATGAATTTCTGAATTCCGTTTATTTACGTAGTAGTGGCTTGCTCAATTTTTCATAACGATTTTGTTCTCCTTTTTGTTAATAATAAAATCTCTGTTTTACATGTCCAGTTTAAATTAGCTGCACAGAGAATATTAATTTAATCATATTCTCTCTTCTACCTTTTTTATAGTTTGGAACGTCGGTTGTTTTTATTTGCCGTAAAGAAAAAATGCGACTTTGTGTGCAGGTAAAGCCAAATACAGTGTGAATAGGCTAGTAATATCTTGATCCTGAGGCTGTATAAAGCCACACCAAATCATAAATTATTTAAAAAGCTGGAAGCCGTAGCTGTAGTCATTTTTAGATAAATAAATAAATATTTCAGGACAATTTTCATACACGGCAAAATCTGATTTCATACTAAGCTTTCGCTTGTGTTATGGAAACCAGATGCCTGATAAACATACATATTATATAATTTTAAATATATACTTATATAGATACTTAACACCCAGACATACCTAAACCAGACCAGATAGGTACCTTAATAAATGATGACTGACTAAATCATCATCAGCTCAAATATTATGTTGCTCTCCCATCATATCAACTAAGATGGTAAGGTGAAGGTTAGCAGATATCGTCGAACTTTTGATTCTTCGACATGTCGGTTTTCTCGCGATGTTTTCCTTCACCATTTAGAGCAGCTTCCTTTCTGTACTACGCTGTTGCATTTAAGTATTTTTTCTTGTCTATTTTTAAATTTCATTATTAATTGTTTAGTTTTAAGTCCTTGTTTTTATGTGTGTGTGGTATATGAATAAAAGTTTTCTATTATTCTTTCTTATACCATGTGCAGATACATTTAAAAATCATTTTTCCTTCACGCTCGCCTCGTCTCGTCTGACTTACTTAATACAGTGGACTATTGAAATTACTATCCATATTATAACATAATTTAGAGCTAACAACAGGGCTTCAATGTAATTGATGAAATCCTAAACTCACATAATTATTGCTGTATAGTGGTTATAAACTATAATATGACCAATACAGCTGTTTAAATTGTATGCAAATAAGTTTGATATTTTATTATTACAGATAATAGCAATTTAACGATTTTGATGTATTTGAGCAAACTGATAAGACTGCAGAGGGATAATGGTTATTTTATTTTATTTTTTTGGGAAAACGAAATAAAATAGGTAGTAAAGAAGAATGTGAAATGGATTTTGGAAACTTATTTTAGACTACCAAAAATTAAAAATCGGTCGAGCTATTTTGGAGAAGCATGGCACAAACATTGTGACATGATAATTGATAATATTAAAATTAAAGTACTAGTGAAATCACACAAGAAAACACAAATAAACTATAAACTCCTTTAAATTCCAACCCCACTTACCGTGTCACAGAAATTATAAAAAACCTTTATTTCTAAATAAAATTTCAGATGTAATTATGAGAAACGAGTCTGAATTGAAAATTATAAGCGCATTTAACGCAATTACATTACCTCTGGGAGCATTCTACGGAATTATATAGAAAATAGTGAATTGTGTGTAAAGAAATTGCTTTATACCCATTTCGAGTTACTGGGTCATGGTAAATGGGAAATTTTTGTGTAAAATCATCTAGAGATTTAGCAAAGTCAGCTTTTAAATATAAAGTTCTTGTGAAATGAGGTAGTGTCTAGTTTAGAAGATTTTAAGAAATGGAAATAGTTAAAACGCGTTTTGTAAGCTTATAAATTTATAAACCTAGCTTATCTACACATTTTAATCCAACTCAAACTCAAACAAACTCTTGGTCTCTATGAGAAAATTGTTCTAATGTAATCTATATATTAATTTTATAAAACTACTTATTTTATAAAAGTAAACCAACAATAAAGACGAATGAAATGTAAAAAACAAAATCCCAAACAATGATTCTTAAAAAGAACATTCTTAAGCTGAAACTGTAAAATTTATCACTGATTTTCAATAACCAGTCAAATAATAACTCCAATAAATACTTTTCCAATAAAAAATTTATATCTATTTGAACTAAATCGTGAAATCAAATCCATGAAATTAAATCCAACGTCCTTAAAACTTTTAGGCCTTTTCAAAAATGTTTAAAAGAATTTTATTAATGTCTCTCTCAAAAACGAATCTGACACAAATCGCCTTACCTGAAACTTTATACCTTTAGAATGTTTTACAAAAATCTCCTTTTTTTTATTATTTCCTCAAGTTCCGAAGGCTTTGTTCTTATATTTTACGACGTCCTTACAAAGTTGCCACAGGGTAAAAAAAAATTCATTGCGTTGTTGGGACGATATTTCAGGTGGTTAAAAATTTGAATGATTCTAATTTAGTCTGTGGTTAAAAGTAAATTTTTACTGGTTGACTTATCGTTAATGAGATTCTTCCTCTTTGTTAAATTTTAAGACATATTTTTAAGTAACGGGAAGATGGGTCTTTACAGACTTCTCGTGAAGGGATTAACTTCAATTTGCTTTTTATTTTCAATATTTTCCCTTAAACTATTTAGAATTGAGGTGGATGTAATTACTATTCAATAAAATAGGCAAAACGTTTAGGTTTAAACATGTTGTCGCGGAAGAATTCTAACAAATACCCGCGGCCCCATCATTAAAGCGGCTCGACGGAACACAGTGGGGTTTTAGTCGGTAAGAATCCGACATAACCCACGGCTCCTTCCCCGGGGGCCGTGGGTATCTTTGGAAGATTTCCCCACTATTAAAAAAAAAAAAAAAAAAAAAAGGTTTAAACATGTTGGCCGATTCTCAGATCTAATAGGCACACTTATTTCATGAGAATTGGTCCAGACCTTTAGTAGGAATAGGGTAACTAACTTTGTGACACTAAAATTTCATATATATATAGAGATTCATTGTGACATGAGAATTTTGTATATAATATTATAGAAATTTTATTACTTTCTCCCAAATTGTCGTATAAATAAAAGAGATTTTTATAGAGAAAATACTGTAACTATATAATCTGCGTGGGTAATTGGCGGGTAATCCCATCCACATTAATAAGGATCATACATAATTCCTTGATACTTAATTAAAACATGTGTTTATTTACTTTTACGTAATTTACGTAACAATTTAATCTGTTGATTGATGTCGTAAATGATTGTATTGTTTTAGATGAGAATTACCATATTGCCTTTGACTTATAAGATCTTGTTTACAACATTTCACACTTGCTGAAAACGTAGCACTGTAGACTGTAGAGTACAGAAATTATTAAAAAAAACAGTAATACATTATAATAATATGATTGTTTTAAGTTTCATATTAATAATATTGATAATAAGTTTCATATTGAACATGAAATTGTGCGTAATACCTATGCGGAAATAAATAATAATTAATTTCATTTTTCAATACATTTCATTTCATTTGAACGCTTTAAAATAACAAAAAAAAATGTGTGCGTGTACTAGTGTACACACGTAAGAAGTGAAACTTCTTTATGACCTTATTTTTCAAAAAATAATTTACTATATGCAACTTTACAGAAAGCTAAGTGTGATAATTGTAGGTATTTAAAATATGCATATTTTATATTATTCCTACTAATATTATAAATGCGAAAGTAACTCTGTCTGTCTGTCTGTCTGTTACGCTTTCCTGCTTAAACTTCTCAACCGATTTTGATGAAATTTGGCACAGACAATCTTTAGACCCTGAGAAAGAACATAGGCTACTTTATTGCGAAATAAGCCGCTAGTTAGATATAAAAGCATGTATTTAAAGATAATATAACTTGAAAGAGCCTATAAAAACATCTTATAGAGCAGACGAGCTTATCGAACATTTTATATAAATTAATAACTAACCAATTTTCTTGTTAATTCCGTGACAAGGCCAATAAATTAAAGCCTATAATATCATACAGAAATAGTTGCTCTTTACACAGATTAACGATTTATCAATATTAGTCGAGTACAAAGAAAGAAACTTCACCTCTTTCCTCTCTATAAGGTAAGCTTGTGCATATGGTTTTGACGATTAACATTTTCAAACATCAAGGTATCACAACTAATCTGATAAGACTAGCCAACAGAAGATTTAGCTAACTGGTTCATTCTCCCAGTACAATATGGCTGAAAATCTGACTCATCCTGGTAGAGATCACACAACCTATAGCTTTATACACTCTCCTTGGCTTTACTCCAAAACTAACTATTTCTTTACTATATGATACAATATTTTAAGTGATAAATCTATAACAAAGGAGCAACTTGTTAGGAAAGTTACATCATAGTCAAATCAGTATTCTCAAAAAACAATCACTATTTTAAGATATTTTTAAGTCTGAAATTTATGGGTAAATTTTAACAGAATTATAACGTTTTGGCATCATGTTATGTTACTGTATTTTAATAAATAAATAACTCTTTGTATGTTATTTTTACATATTTTGTACCCACATCGATATTTTTTGGTTTCTTTGTATATTGAATTAATATTAATTACTAGCTGTGCCGCGCGGTTTCACACGCGAACGAGCCTGCATCCAGCTAAATCAAGTTATGTGTTTTTCTGCTGTATAACCTACCTACATAATTGTAAAGTTTCATTTAAATCCGTCCAGTAATATGAATGAATTATTATTATCGTGGTAATCTTCAATTGACTAACCAATGTTGACTAATAGTCCAGCCTATTCTAACGACATACTATTTAATACGATAATCATAAACGTTCTGCTCTTGACAATAATTATTACATTACATACAACAGACCATTGACAATTATGTCTTAATGATCGTCTGAATGGCACTTAATGTCTCGTTTATATAGCTAGTTACGCCCCTTGGCTTTGTCTATGTGCAAATATTAAGACTTAAGTAATTGTGTTTATACGTAGACTAGATTTCCACCCGCGGCTTCGCTCGCATTTTCAAAGAATATTTTTCTCTTGTTAGGTATATTAATTTTTAGCATAATACCATATTTTAGTAATAGAATCAAAAACTCTGAACTATAGAATTGAAAACTGTTTTAATTCCACAAAAATGGATACAATAATTGCAATAGCAGTTTTGACTAAAATAAATTGAATTCTATAAATTATTCATATTGTTACTTTATTGCATTTTAAATATAAAACGAAACAATTCACTGCAGTTTCTCGTATTTTCATTTGTGATTAAAATAAATAAATGTATTGAATTGAATTATGAGTGGTTTTTAATTATGCTTGACCGAATGATGCTTATTTTCATTGAAACTGATTGGATTATTTTATTGGAGATATTTTTATACTATAATGACCATTGCTCATATTATCTGAATGATTTTAAAAGAGTGGAAAATAATAATAATCGGAAAGCTTTACGGAGCTAAAAGTATGTTGTAATTTACATACTATGCTAATATGTAACTACGAGTTTTAATTCGTAATACGTAATCGTATTAAGCACTTCCAAAGATTATCCTCTACTAACATACAAAGTTAACCTTACCTCTTATAATAGACTAGCTTTCCGCCCGCGGCTTTGCCCGCTTTGTCTAAAACCTAATAAATTATAATACCTTCCTCTTGAATTACTCTATCTATTAAAAAAAATTGGTTATCTGTAAAGTCGGTTTACTGACGATAGTTAAACGTGACAACGTCCGATTGTGCTTCTTTGTCGCTCGTTCCGCGCTCTCGCTTGCACTATGGAACGCCTCAGAGCGAGGTAACGCCGCATGAGTCATGTTTTTTCGTGCGTGCAGCCGGCTCTATCGAATTATAAGACGTTGTCACGTCAAAACCGCATCAAAATCCGTTTCCTTGTTTAAAAGATTTAAGCATACAAAGGGACATAGGGACAGAGAAAGCGACTTTGTTTTATACTATGTAGTGATAAACATATAGGTACTAGTTAAGTAAGTGCAACAACCATTCATTTAATGTTCTAAATTTCTAAATCATGTATACAATAATAATATTCACCTCGTAATGCACAACACGGGCTTTCAAACACAATCCTAACTATACAATATACATTCATAACTACTAATACAATATTAGGTAGAGCTCTCATTAGTTATCTGCTTTAATAGTTTATGTGTTAATTCAAACTATAATCTTTATATCTGTTTTAAATATCATATTATCTATAAAAAACTTCAAATACATTTTTATCTAGGAGCCAACGTTTCTACGAAAAATCTATTTTTTCATTCGTTGATCTCAAAAAAAAAATTCCAATCACCAGAACGACAGGAAATTTTAATATTTTATTTTTAAGTGTGTTTTTCATAATTTTGTTAAATTGCGACTGGATGAAAATTTTGTTTGTGGTCGTCTTCGTCGTTGGTAGGGTGAACAAATCCTTAGTGAAATATCGTACGCTTATGACAATTACCTCTAGTATCGCTAGCGGATTCTATTCCTTTGCGTTTTGACGTTTGGCTAAAGGCCAAGGTGCTGTCCCTCTCTTCACCCGTATTTTGCTAATCCAGACGTAAATCTATTTCTGTATCAAATTTTATTCCGATCTGATCAGCTGTTTCTATCCTCATAAAAATTCACGTTTGTATCTTCGCTCGATTTGTGCTAGTCAAGACTGTAATCTATCTCCGTACCAACCATTCAAAAGGCGTATCTACGCATAGCCAGCAGCCTAGCGAAGCTGTTGCTACGCGAAGCATCTCGTTCAGTGTAAACAAAGCGAAACTGCGCGGAAATTATTCATTTTGAATACTGAATGTAAAAAAATAATCAACATCCTTGCAAAGTTAATTATCTAGTTGCCTTAGCAGACGATTTTCTGTCCTATTGCCCATTTTCCGTGTTTTCAATACATTTACAAAAACGTTAAAAAAAAATCGAATTCCATTCTTACGCTTAGCAACACATTTGGCGATTCATTTTTATTATAAATGGGACTAATAGGAAGTAGCACTCTATATTAATGCATATTATTCACACGTATTCAATAAATTAATCTCGTACAGCTAACAAGGTATTAATTCTCCAACGTTCCAATTCCTCGTGTCTGCTGATCCGCCTTTTCTATGTATCCAGATATTGAGAGGGGATTTTAGTCAGCGCTGTGCATTTTTAATTCTATTAACTATTTCTTATATCCATGTCATAGCCATTTATTGTGGTAAAATCCAGGAAAAGGTCGATCACTGTAATAGTCAAAAAAAGTGAAGTCCCATGTCCCCAAGTGGAGTAAGGGGCAGATGCATTATGCATACATCTGTTTCACTGATCGATTTTCTTTAGGGACAAGTAGGTGATCAGCCTTCTGTGTCCTGCCAGACCGTGACATTTCTTTTTCTTCGTCTACACCGGGAATCGAACCCAGGACCCCTCGGTTCTACGCTCACGCGTCAACCACTATACCAAGGAGGCGGTTACTATAATTTAGTGGTGTGACAATATTAATATTTAAAGCAATTCTATACGTCTTCTTTTGTATATGTACTTGATATTAGGTTCGTATATTTTGCAGTCTACTGCAAATCATACGTTTCATATATTATGTCTTAAATAGGGTTTGCTTTCACATAAACGGTGGTTATATAAAAAAATAAAGCAATATATTACAGAAAATAACACAATTTTTCTATTACAACTACTGCTGAGGTCAAAAAATGCAGCAGAGACATTCAACATCATATTCTATAGAATATCTTATCTATTCATAGCCGAGGCTTATGTCTACAAACAAATCAAACATTTCAACCAAACATTGTAACCAAACCGTTTCCTTCTAAATAAATACTGTCCTATTACCATTTATCAATCACCTCTTGATAAGTTAAGTCTTCACGTCAACCCTTGCTTGTAATTATACTATATACGAGCAATTTGGGTAGACCTTGATGGGACACTATCTGTCCAAATTAAACTGTATAGTTTGAATGTTGGTAGTATTTAAATATTTGTGTCTATGGTCAAAATCATAGGATTACTCGTTTGTACTCAGGCGAATAGGTATCTCAAACTGCAAATAAATTCTATTTACTCATATTATATTTATAGAACAGTTGTTATACCCATACATTCATCCATCCAGCTTCATAAACCTTCACGTTTGTAAATAACTAGCTGTGCCCTGCGGTTTTACCCGCATTGCTCAGCTCCTATTGAGCGTCCTATAGCCTTCCTGGATAAATAGACTATTTAACAGTGAAATAATTTTTCAAAGCGCGTTCAAAGACACAGAATCTTTTACGGAGAACAATACATTTTAAATTTGTAAAAGATCTTAATTCCTAAAGCATTCAAATGTTACTCCATGTCCCTTCCAAGGCTAGTTACACATCAATTTACCGATTTCCATTGACACACGTTTCAGCTCAATTACATTTATAGTACATCGATTTAATATTAATTATCCACTACTCCGAACCGGTCATTTTAATTACGTAATTACTTTCAACTAATTGCTTGTTGATCCAATATTGCGTTAATTTAATGTGTATTAATTTTAAGTTATAGATAACTACTTGAAAAATGAAAAATACGATTTTGTCACAGACCTCTTCATGCTATTGATGAGTTAACATAATATGGTAATAGCATAGTATAAAGTATACTATGGTAATAGTCTAAGCATCTAGACTACTTAAAAAGCACTTTGCATCATAAAATACATAATTTTTACTAACTAGATACGGCTCGGAAAACAGTTTCTTCACAGAAGAGCCAATATGAATAAAAATACAGCATACATGAATATAATCTCTTTCTTCCTTTCTAATAACAAAAAGAGCGTGTGTGCCGAGCACACGTGTCAGAAGTGAATCTTCTTGAAAAATCGTCGCCTTACTCTATGACGTGACGGTATTGCCATGACACGACCTTAAAATTTTACTCTCAACGCGCCTAAATAAGTTTCACTGCAAAACAACTTTTTCATGTAACGAATAGTTGTACCTAACATACTTGAGTGGTAACACTCGGTTGAAAAGCCAATGGATTGTTTGGATTTTTTACAAAACGTTCAACTTTCCGTAAATAAGAACGGTGTTTCACATTTGCTGTTTATCCCAAACTTCCCATAAGAATGTAAACCGTATACTGAGCCTCGATGAAGCGTGGTTGTGTGTAAATATCCTGGTTAGAATATACAAAACAACAGCCCTTTATTTAACACACACATAGAAAACAGAAGAAAAAGAGAGAAACACATAATGTTAAACAGGATTATTTGTTATAAGCGATCTCTATCAGGCACCCTTTGGACAGAAATTGATTAATGGTGGTGTTTAAGAGGCCGTATCGAATTTAAGAGTGATTTTGACTTGTTTCTTTAATTCTTTAGGAGCTCGTTTAAAAAAAACTAACTACTATGTTATATGAAAGTAATGGTATAATTTAAAATTCTCTAGAATATTCGATTATATAGATCTGCCGTAACAACGTTTGCGCTCCCGTATATAATCTAAAATTCTAGAGAACTTTAAATTATTCCATTTCTTTCATAAAACATATAATATGTATTTTTTTTATTGCAAATTTTTAAGCATTAACCTATCATTTAGTGTGTATTTTTTATTTTTTTTAACTCTGTTGTAAGAACTAGAAGTTCGACGCCATATACGCATAAAATTTCATCAAAGTAAGGCTATTTTAACTTAGATGTTCTTTGAATTTTTCAATAAAAGTACATAAATTGCCTCGAACATATTTTAGGATGTCTCAGTGTCTTTACTGTAGTATATTTTATAAGAAAACTTCTTCTATTAAATTCCGTGTAAAATACAAAGACACGAACGTCCCGCATGGAAAAAATTGAAACACGCCTTAGGTTATTGGCTATTAAACAAACTGGACAATGAATATCAATAAATTGTCTCGAACGTATTTTAGATATTGAATGAATCTTTAATTTAAGATATCATCACACATTGTTACTAATTTAGTTTTGTTAAACGAGCGTCTAAAGAATTACAGAAACAAGTAAAAATCACTCTAAAATCGATAAGGACTCTTAAAGTTAATATAACTTTTTTAACATATAAACGAAGAAATTCCTTTTCCTTTTGTTAGTAAAGGTTAATGAATATTGTGTTTTATTTGTCAAAATTATTACAATTTCATTTAGTAATCAATACAATATTTTAAATTCATTCAAGAAGAATAGGATGCAGAAAAATTATATGTATTAGTATATTTGAGCTCTGATGCTTACTGTTACTATACCTGTATGTGTATATCTACTACCACTATTATGCAACGACTGGATTACGTTAATTCCTTATACTATACTCTATATATTATCTGTGCTTATACGTTGGCTAGTGGAAGCATAGTTTGTCTTTTCGTTCATTCGTCTCCAAGGAATCGTTATAAATGTACTTTGGAGCGATTTAGTTTTATCTTCCTTGAAAGAAGCGAGATCGTTGCAATTATTCTTTTAAGGAGGAAAAAGCAAAACGCTAAGCGTGTAAGTAACATAGGAGAAACCCTAGTCGAATTACTTGAAGAGAAAATGATAAAATGTGAGAGACAAAATATTATATTTTGAAGAGAATAGGATATTATAATAAATAAGAGAATTGGATAAATCTTTATCTACTAGTGCCCTAAAATATGCAACTAATACTTCTTTTGAATAAGAAAATCGAGAAGATTTATTTTTAAGAGCAGCATAAGGTTCTATCACTATTTAAATTTTAAACAAAGGCTAAAGAATTTACAAAAATGTCCAAAAGTACCCAAAAACACAAATACTGCCATAACTAACCAACGTGAAGTTTTAATTAATCAGCAGTGTAGGGATCGCGACACTAATCGCAACCCGAATACCAAATGGCCGACCCTTTTTTACAAAGAATAATGTATGGCAGTAAAAACTTAAATATTTGATGCGCGGCCCGGCGGATCCGCCGAAATTGATAATAGGGTACATGGGAAAAGTACATAATGTAATCTTTTGGACTAGGGTACACTGAAAAATGAGATGGAAAGGTTGGGTACATAAAATAACTATTTAGATGATATTGCAGTTCTGTCAATTAACGAGAGTAATAATATAATTGTATGTAGTAATGTGTATAATGTAAATTAAACCTTCCAGATGAATGTTTATTTACCTATGTAAGCATATTTTCCATTCAATTAATCAGACCTTATAATATTACAAATTATACCCATAGAAAATGATTGGCATGTGTAATTGATAAGGAAAAACTCGATAAGGAAGAAGAGAGAAACAATTTAATTGAAAATAGCTTTATATTTTCTAATATTTTAAGCATACTTTTGTGTACACCTACTCTACTAAGTTATTTACAATAAAATACTTATTCTACATACTTCCATAATAAAATGGTACACACAATCCTACTAATATAATAAATGTGAAAGTTTGTGAGGATGTGTATATGTGTGTGTGTGTTTGTTACTCTTTTACGCAAATACTACTGAACCGATTACAATGTAATTTAGCACACATATAGAGGGTAACTTGGATTAACACATAGAATAGGTTTTATCCCGGAAATCCCACGGGAACGGGAACTATACGGGTTTTTCGTTGAAAACGCGGGCGAAGCCGCGGGCGGAAAGCTAGTACGTAATAAAACCTCAAAACTCAATTTCTAGATAATGGCACTTTACAAAAATATTATACTATTCATAACCTTCAAAGGTAAGCAAACTGTATTATTTACATAATATACAATGATTAACGATTCAAATCCGACCCCTACCAGCAAATATTATAACTTTGGTTCTGACCTCTGACTCCATATTTTACTGTCAGAGCTATTTGTAAACAACTCATGATATATTTGACTAACCCAAATCAAAATGCATAACTTTTTGAAATCCGGTTGATATGTTAAAGGGTTTTAATAAAGTTTTATAAACAGAGTGTTCTGAATATGAGTGGCCTTTCTGATTAAACGTTCAAAATGTTTGACTGGAAAACGGATATAACAACAAATAAAAATGCAATAGAGGAAGCCGAGTGTTGATTCAAATATATTAATCTAAATACAAATAGACGAGAAAATATAAATTGAGAATATAATTTGCTTTGTTACATTCTTTCAGTAGGAAGAATATATTCAGAATTGAATTTGAAGTTATTCTTACAAAAATTCCTTCAAATTCACATTCAGCCAAAATAAACAGCAAAATGAAGAAGAATTTACATTTGGTTGTCTCTTACACTTAATATTCGAGCTGGCCTATATAAGATTTTCGTGTTGCTAAAATTGAAGTCACGTAAGGCGACTTAGCCACTCAATAGAGCACCTTTGACATATATCCCAAATAATCCACACATTGGTATAGGAGCTGCTGATAAACTTAAATAGATAAACAATTTTAGCGCATACAAAACACAATTATAACAAAATAAAATTGGAAATTTGCGGTTACCGGAAAATCGGTGACATTTAAAATGTTTAAGATGTGGAAAAAAATCCTCTTACTCGTAACTCGTAATTAATGATGTAACATTATACTTTTTCCAGTTATCTTCCACACCGATTTATCGAAAAATGATGTTAATTAGCTTTCTTCTATAAATAGACTATCTCAAATTATAATAAAATTTTAAAGCAATCAATTTTTTTATGTAAAAAGGTTCAAACAACTTTTTAGCAAGCAAGCTGTATTACTAGCTTTCCTCCTGTGGCTTTGTCCACGTCGTCTTTAACATTGCAAATTTTATATAATAACGTCCCTCTATAACCATGCTATTCATTGGTCAAAACACAATGCCTTCAGATTCTAAGTTTACTGCGCACAAACAGACGCACAGGACTTTATTACAACATGTATTGTTAATAATATTCATATCAGCATATCCTACACAATTCTCGTGCTCCGAGTAATCTAGACAAGCTATTTGCCGATCTCTGCCAGTTGATATGTGACAGTAAATTTGCTACAGCCTACAACTATCAGTTAGTTTGTACGGACTGTGGTTTCGTAGTACATATAGACAATAATTTGGTCTTCCCAGTGTATAAATTTCCAGATGGAAATTGAATCTTGCTAATGAAAGGGGAGGCGGATTTTCGCCGCCATATTATAGATATGTATTGAAATAAAAGATGTAGAATAAATATATATTATGGTACTTTGTACACAGTACAGCAGAACCTATCGATAGGTTATTAAAATCAAAAACGTGTTTATAGATAAATTACTAAATCAAGCGTAGAGTGAACAGGTACCTTCTAGGGAAGCGCGTTCCATCTTAGACCACATCTCAGCTTAACATCAGGCGAGATTGTGGTCAAGCGCTTCCCTATTACTAATAAAAAAAAAAAAAAAAAACTCGAGTGGACAGATCGAAACAAGTATCTCAAGTGACAACTATCATAAGGCTATCGCAATTTTAATGATATTATTACTTTAGAATATTACTATCACTGTTCCTATTGCTGTTTCTTTTGTTGTTGATATTGCTGTTGTTTTTATTGCATTTGCTGTTTCTATTTCGTATAAGTATCACTACTCTTACTATTATTACGATTGCTATAATATTCGCTTATACCACAGAATACATAATAGTAGCTAAACGCTACAGAACGGACACTCTCCGCCTCCCGCCAAAATTAAACTTACCTCACCCCCTCGCGATCAGACATAAAATGGGCCATATTTTTCTGCAAGGACGATACGCAACGAAGATTGACAACATTAATCAAATTGACTTAAAGTAATTTTATTATTTTGGATTTGTGATTATCGTTTTTCGTAGAAAATGGTTAGATATTGTGCTGTTTACGGATGTATTTCATCAGAAAAACGCGATTTTTTTTTTACGCTAGTCACAAATGTGCCAACCATAAAGCGTTAACACACACATTTGCAGTCTCTACAGTGTGACTGTCAAAACGATCATTTTGTATGGAGTGTCCGGGGTGTGCTTATACTATAAGTTACAAATAAATGCAAATTGAACAGAACCATACTATATTCAGTTTAATTAAGGTTTTAAACAAGCACATGGTCACAGTGATATAAAAACTCGCAAATAATACCAAAAAAGGTATCCATTCCGCCATATGATAGATAAGGGGAGTATTAATCAAAAAACGGAGGACAGAGAAATCCCCGGAGACGCCGTTTCGTTTTCAGACTCGAAAGTTTTGAAATGAGTTTTAATGAATAAAGCTTCATTTTTCGTTTTTTAAAAGTTGAAGCTTGTCCATTTATATTCTATGTTGGGGACTTTAAATTGTGCTAATTTACTCAAAAGTTATGTCATTGTGGGTATGACAAATAGCATAGATGTAAATAATTAGGTAATACGACTTTTAATGTTTTTTTGTTAATAAAGGTTACATTCATTATACACTGATATTATAATAACATCTTCTGTCTGCTAGAAATTGTTTTTATTCCTTCCAACTAGATTTACCAGCCCTTATCTAATTTAAAAATTTATTTCACCAAATCAATCAAGCTTTTGGATGAAATGATAATATAAGCCACATGGAAGTTTTGGCTCTTTATTCATTTTTTTACACGTTATATTAGCTTCATAGCTTGTATGTTTGTAAGTTTGTATGTAACCGACTTCTTCAGAGCCGATTTGATCCACTTTAAACAGATAGATGTAATTCAGACTCAGTACACTAAACACTTATCAATGATCGGTGACAGTACAAAAATTTCATGACCAAACCTATTTAAACTCACATATTTATCATAGTTTTCAGTTTTTTAAGCATGTATTTATTATTAATACGTCATCTAGACACAAGCGTATCAACACATCCCCTCATTAACTAACCACATAAAGACAACAAAAAATAATACAAATAAAAAATATAAATATAAAAGGGAATAAAACCGTATATTCCTTAGCAAAGATATTGAAATAAATTCGTATATTTTCAATATCCACCGCCGTTAGCATTAAATTTAACGATGCTTCTGTTTATGTTTTATATTGGGTATCAAGTAAAAGCTAAGCTGGATGACGTTAATCAGCAGTGGAACAAAGAACAGGGAAAACCTCGGAGTCGCCTTTTTATAATCCATTGAAGCTTGGATTTATGATTTTTAATATTCGTCTATATTTCAACGCTTAGTGCTGGAAAATGAATTTATTTGAGTATTGGAAATACTGATGTCGGAGTTACATATTTAGAATATTGTATATAAAAACACTTGAGTAAATAATGCGTATGTTTCATCTACAATAGGTAAGTTAGTAGGTAAGTAATTAAGTAGTTAAGGTATTTTATAACTCTTCAATTTCATAGTTTACTTTTTTAAGTCATTTCATAAAGGTCAGTTTTGCTCTTACATTGAAGAGATTGTAGTTAATAATAAAATATACGACTCAATGAATGAAATTTGCGAACAGTTTAATAATTTTTTTATTGACATCACAAATCAAACAAAATTTAATTTTGATGTAAATGCCATAAAAAAGACATTGACTACAGAAAGTTGCAATACTATTTTCTTAACACCTACAAACAGTAACGAAATTGGTAAAATAATAAAATCACTTAATAACACTAATTCAGTAGGAACAGATGGAATAAGTACAAAAATATTAAAATCCTGCAGTGACCATATTTGCGAACCGTTAACTACAGACCGATAGCGTTAATACCAGTGATATCTAAAATATTTGAAAAAGTAATCTTAGAAAGAATTAGAAATTATATTGATAGAAACAAGATCTTATGTAAAGAACAGTTTGGATTTAGGAAAAATAGTTCCACTTCATTAGCATGCTTTGATTTGGTGAAAGAAATAATTCAAGCCTTCATCGAAAAAAACCCGTAAGCGCTATATTTCTAGATATGAGCAAGGCATTTGATTTTGTAGACCATGAATTACTCTTGCTTAAGTTAGATAAATATGGTATAAGAGGAATTGCCAAAGAATGGATTGCTAGTTATTTAGAGGATAGAGATCAGTATGTGGAAGTACAACGAATAGTAAATCAATCAAGAAACATATATAGGTCAGTAAAAAAAACTAATAGATCAGGTGTACCACAAGGAAGTGTGCTCGGCCCGTTTTTATTTCTCTTGTATATTAATGACCTACCGAAATCAGTGAAACACAAATCAGTTTTATTCGCAGACGACACTACCCTAATTGTTAAATGTACTGAAAAGGAAACGTACGAGAGAGATATAAATGAAGCAGTTAAAAATATTGTAAAATGGTTAGAAGACAACAATCTTAAAATTAACTTATTAAAAACAAAAATAATTCAATTTTATACAAAGAATTGCTCCAAAATAAACCTAAATATAAAGTGTGATAACCAAGTAATAGAACAAGTAGATCATCATAAATTCTTGGGTGTTTTGTTGGATGAAGGTCTAAAATGGAACAAACATATTATTGATTACGTTTGTGACAGAATTAATCGTTTCGTTTACGTATTACGGCGTCTAAGAGATACTGTTTCTATGAATGCAGCAATAAATGCTTATCATGCCTACGTTTCCTCTGTACTTTCGTATGGAATCATTCTTTGGGGACAATCTTGTGATGTGCGGAAGGTATATTTGTCTCACAAAAAAATGTATCAGAGCTCTGTGCGGTTTGAACCAAAGAGATAGTTGTAGACCTCTGTTTAGTAAATTACGGATCCTTACTTTAACTTGCATGTACATAAGAGAGGTATGTTTATTTGTAAAATATCACCCGGAATACTTTAAGAAGAAAGGAGAAGTAAATTCGCATATGTTGACAAGATACCAAAACAAATTACATTTCCCAATGTTTTTTTTTTTTTTTTTTTTTATAATGAATAGGCAGACGTTTGACCACGATCCCACCTGATGGGAAGCGGCGATGTGGTCTACTTGGATGCACGTCTGGCTAGAAGAAGCCTGTTCACCCTCGATTGTGTAGAATGTGTAGAATCAACAAAGCTAAAAACAGTGTAATATATTTATGGCTATTAAAATATATAATAAAATACCGGACAATTTCAAGGAACTACCAGTAAATCTTTTCAAAAATAAACTGACGAACTGGCTAATGTTAAAACAATTTTATGACATTGAAGAATTTATGACTTTGAAGTGAGAAGATTGTGTGATAAGTGTGTGATTTAATCGTGTAAATCGTAGTGCGTGTAATTGTGAAAATTTAATTGTGTGTATATTTAAATAATAATTGGACTAATCAACTTTCTGTTTAATATTTGCACACCCAATCAATGGGTAGAATGTGTTAGCCACATAATATTGTAATTTAAAGATATATAATTTGTACTACATTCTTGCAAATAAATATAATTTGAATTTGAATTTGAATTTGACGAACGGGGGAAACCATATACTATATAGTAAAAAAGAAACATACTGAAACCGAAGCTTATGTATTCCATTTTTTCTCTCACAGATTCTAACCATTCTATTCCTAGGGAAATATGAATTATAATTTGATATGCATATTTGTTGCATAGAATAAGGAATATTATAAGCAGAATTTAAAAACGCGAATAAAAATTTCTCTATAATATGAAGAATTTTTTTTAACGTTACTACTCTAGGTACCTACTTATTGCATATAAATGTTAATAAATAATATTTAAATTTTAATATATAGAGAAATGAAAAACGTCTTACTATTAATAACGACAAAGAATAAAGAACGAGAAAGAAATACTGCTAAACACTAAACAATGCTATTTTAATGTAGGTATTGGAACAATTTAATATGAAGAGAAACGTAAGGGTCGTAAATTAACTGACTTTATTCACTCATAAATATATTTTTTGTTTCCCTAATTTAGTCATCCATCACACTTTGTCAGTACTTGAGGGAATTTTGTTAATTATGCATTTATCAACGAAATGGAATTATAATTTTTGCGTGTTCAAAACATGATGGCTTATAGCAGTGTTATTTCCAGTGTGGGAAAGGGACGGCGCTAGATGAACAATCCTAGAGATATGTTATTTTTCCATATTGGAAATAATACTGCTGTATAAGACACCATGGTAATGCCCCAGGTGCACCATTTTAAATGTAATATTGTGATGGCAAAAAACTCAAATTGAACGCCGAAATTCTTCTTCGTTACGTAATCTCAACTGCGTGAATAAATAATTATCGAAGTTAGCATAATAATAGACCCAAACTAAAATTACTTATTCCTGTATCCAGTAGTTAACCGCTCGTGCATAAGCAGCCTAAAACCTCGGTTTCTATTTTTGTTTCATTGCGTTGGTGTCGAGTTAATACTTAGTTCATTTTTCCGCTGCTTTCTCTTTTTTTATCATCCTTTAATCAAACACGGAAGCTTTCTTCCTTTTACCTACGCTGTGGTTTATAATAAGGTTTTTATTGTTTAAAATAAAGACGCTGCATCATCAGTTATTTATGAAACTTATACGAGGACGTGTTTCTTTTACTATTTAATATTTTCTGATATCTATACTAATATTATAAAGCTGAAGAGTTTGTTTGTTTGTTTGTTTTAACGCGATAATCTCGGGAACTACTGGTGCGATTTAAAAAATTCTTTCGGTGTTAGATAGCCCATTTATCGAGGAAGGCTATAATATATCATCACGCTACGACCAACAGGAGTGGAGCCACGGGGGTGAAACCGCGGGGAGCAGCTAGTAATGAGATAAACACGAGTCCTCACATTCCACATACCTTTTCTGTATTTCCATCATTCATCCTTACTTTACCATTTTTTTCATTTAAAAATATTACCAAATGCTTATAAAAACATAATTTTGGTAGTTATCACTTATAATCAGCTATCTCACGATCTATTTGTCCCCGTAATTTATATTAATATAATATTTTAGTTGAGAACAGTGATAGAAACTCAGAACCTTCCGGCACACTAAATAAACTACTGCGCCAAAGTTGCATCGTAGAACAAAATATGCTAATTCTAAACTTATTCCAAACAATGTCACATGCAACAGCTTGTATTCAAACGTAGTTACATCTGCATTCTTAAGGTTTAGTTAAAAGATAACCTTGCATAAGAAATAATTCCCTTTTCAAGTGAAAATACTCGCCAAGAGCCGGCATATATTGTATGGTTACAT
Source organism: Colias nastes (assembly GCA_907164665.1). NCBI lineage: Eukaryota > Metazoa > Arthropoda > Insecta > Lepidoptera > Pieridae > Colias > Colias nastes. The sequence goes on from CAJQZM010013621.1 coordinate 26,193, forward strand.
TGATTTAGAGTGTATGGAAGTGACATTAATTAAAAATTTACATTTAAAAAATAAAACGTGGAAATAGCCAGAGTTAATGTTATTGATTCTTCTCTGTAGAGCTTGGAATTTCATTGGTGGGGGTGATGTGCTGAGAATCAATGAAATAATATGAACTAAATATTAAGAAGAGCCTAAAATTAACCTAGTTAAATGAATAAATATTTTTAACATTAATGCGACGATGTCCATTTGGATAGCAATATCCTTACTTCAAAATTTTTCAAATAATTTTCAATCTATAAAAAATACAGTTTCACAATTTAATACATCAGAAAAAGCTTTTTTTTATTGTCCTAGTAATCCTATATAGCTGTAGAAAAGTTTTTTATTTCATTAGAATCTCAGGCAAATCAAGCAGTGAATACTTTATTCCATCCATAAATTTTAAATCAGTGATTCATGTATTTTCACATTGGACAAGATGCAGACGTTTCAACATTGCGTTGAATAATTTTATACGAAGATAGAGGAAATTAATTCTTATGTACATGACTTAAGGTAGATATGCGCTTAGCAAGTTTAAATAAAGTTGTGTCAATTTGTATCACGCAATGGATTTCAAGAATAGAGGAGTTTTTTTAAAGAAAATACTGCTTCAAATTTAATATTTCAACCGATCTTATACATGCAACTGAATTTATGATTTATTCCAATTGTTATCATATTGCTTCGACACTATTAGGCCCATTCTTTAAACTACATATTAAAAAAAACTTAAATCTTAATTCACTAAATACGTTTTCAACCGACTTCAAAAAAGAAGAAGAGGTTTATAATTCTAATGTATTTTTTGGGTTTGTTACCTCTGAACTTTCGACTTGGTAAAACAATTTTGATGATTCTTTTTTTTATTTGAAAGTTAGTCCCATTAAAATTCATACTCATAAGGCAGAGAAGCCAGTTTAGATATTTGTTAAAATTAAATATCCTTTATCTTTACCATGTGTCAAACTGTTGTATCTCTTTTCTCACATACAAACAATATACCAGATATAAAGCAGTTAATTTCGTGCATTTAGAACTGTATACGAGTAGGAAACTTGGCTCTCCGCAGATCCGGGGAATTTCATTAAACTGCGCAAAAGTTTTATTTGGAAGTTTTTATTACGTAACCACAACGGCTCACGCGGAGTGCCGGAAATATTAAGGGACTTCAATAATGCTCAAATTACCCCGTTTTTAGATAAAAATGCATCTTATGTAAATTATTTGCCTTGACAGCATTAGCCACCTAAAATTTAAACTTAATTTACCAACAATTAAATTTATAATATTTAAGTCTAAAATCCAATAAAGATAGACCTTCACCTATATGATAAACAGATATGACGTATTTTTTTATCAAATATAGTTTATGGACAAATAACTTGCCTATCAAAAAGTGCTCATCATCATTTATAATGGGTTTATGTAATTTTTCGTATATAAATCGAGCTGTAACTGCCTGTACTTTGTGTAGACAAACATTGAACTGAATTACTCAAATATTGAATACGATTAAAAAATAAACGTCTGTTTATTTTGAAAATAAAAGCTCGTATTTAAAGCACGTGAAAATTAACATTATAACAAATCAAATATATTTAGTTTTCTGTCAAGCTGTCTGTCTGTTTGTGTAAGTCGCTTTCTGATTCAAACGTTAGTAGTTCTCGGAAATAGTTAGACGGATCCATGATAGATTCAAAACCTTTACCTCTGAATTTTGGCCGTATTTATGACCAAAATTCAGAGATTTCCTACAAACTGGTACTAAGGAATCAACGTTATAGTATTCGTTCTCATTTATAAGAATAAAAATGAAATTAAGTTTATGATGAGCTCTCATCACTGGAGCTGAACCGATTTGGCTAAACTTTCGTATGAAAAAGTTCGTAATAGTCAGAAAAAAGACATTAGGGACAGAGATTGGAAAAGTTACCAGAAATGTGGATTTCTGCAACCACTAAGAGAGGCCTCTTTATGAAATATCGCAAAGAAAACACATGCCTATCGAAATCACTAATATTAATACGCCTAACATAATAACAAGGCTATTGATATAATTCCTACTAATATTACAAAAAGCGAAAGTTTCTGAATATGTATGTGTGTATTTTTACTTGTTCAAAAAAACTACTCTCCAAATTTGATTGAAACTTTACAATAAAGATTTTACATCAGAATAACCCGATAAAAATAAGCATTTTTCATCACCACCGAAAGAATTTTTCAAATCGGACCAGTAGTTCTTGGGATTAGCGCGTTTAAACAAACAAACTCTTCAGCTTTATAATATTGGTATAGATTCAACTAACCTAACCATATTTTCACGAATTTTGATACTCCTAACACTGGACAATAACAATCGCAATAGCTTCAAAATTAATAACCCCAAACAGATCCCAAGATAAGGTCACAATCGATCATCTATTCCCTGAAGTCACCCAACACATGTAGGCTTTTAGTAATCTGATAGCTTCGATAGGTCTCCT
>CAJQZM010013627.1:0-10181 GCA_907164665.1 Colias nastes
CGCAAGTCAAAAAACAAATAACCGTATTCGAATAAACAAAGTATAACAAAACATCAAATGCACTTATTCGATTATAGAAAGTTCTATTTTTAGAACGTAAAACACAAATTAAAAAACCGTATTGAAATAAACAAACTATTACAAAAATATCAAATGTACCTATTCGAATATCGAATGTTCTATTTTTAGAACGCAATTAATCACTCAACACAATATGATGCAATACCCTTGACTTTGATATAACCTTATAATGACTTTGATATGACCTTATAACTTATGACGCAAATAATGTACCCAGGATCGAAATATTCAACTATTGTTTTACCCAAAAAACCCAGTGGTCGGTGAAAACCACGCTCTGCTACCAAAAAAATTATGTATGTTATTTATTCTGCTCTGCTACCATTATACAATAACAATAGTTGAATACATACTGAGTACATACCTGAAGTCTCGTGCGCTGCTTCCATAAATATGTGGTGTGTCGGTCAGTCAATTAGTCAAAACAATAGGGGGCCCCTTGGGGAGGAAAAAACTATATTTACGGGGATAATTTAAATTACATAAGATAAAATAAAAAGAAAAGAGACAATTTAATGTATATAGTCACCACTGCTGCCAGGCACACTGCGTCGCCATTAAAACTCTTCTCACTTAAATAACTCGCGTCTGCGCGTGATTACTAATATCAATAAAGAGTACAATCAACAAATCCGCGGGCCGATTTACTAATTTACTACGTGATCAGCACGTAAAACAATCGACGACACGCTCCGATGCGCGCGTAAATAACTTCCGAGGTGGCCGATAACAAGCACTAAATATACGACTTCACGCTAGCGGCGCGGTTGACGGACGGCGATAGACTGGTACAATAAATAAATGTGAATGCCGCGCTCTCACCAAGCGAATAACAAGAACAATAGCCGGAAACGAACGCGGCTCCGTACCGAATGAATACATCGCGTTTCCGCTATCAGTGTGACCATTTAATTATATTATCTATTCCGAACATAGGTAAATAGTTTGTATCTTACTTGAAATATGAAAATACCCCAAATCCTTTTTTCATTCTTTTTTTTTAGAGAAGACGATAATTGCAAGCATAATGTGAAAGGTCAAGTATAGAAACTTATTTATGCAGTTAATAGAAGTCTAAAAGAACGCAAACAGAATAATATACACGCACCCAAAATATGCAGACAAAGTAGAAATATAATTACCAAAAGAGGTGCAGTCCATTGTTGTACACAGTGACGAATCTGGTCATCTTCCAACAACATGGAACCACCAGCAGAGCCACAATTTACACAAAATCCACTTTCCATTGCGTATGCGTAAGTCCGTTTGAGAGTGCCAGGTTATCGTTTGAGCGGTACACAGTTCCGGTAATCACAGCCAAGTAAGTCGTTTTTTAAAGCAATCAGAGTCCGTTAAAATAGCCAAGTCGTAGGTAATATGCAATATAGTCCCAAAAGTCACCAAAACACACCGATACAAATAATTACAAACAGCAAGCGACGCTATTGTAATCATCAGTAGACTGACAGCACTGACAGTGACAAGTGACTAGGGATGACGATCAAAGATCGATTAATCGAAGAATCGATTTTTCAGGTCCAATAGATCGTTTTAAAAAAAAACTGATTTTACTGTTAAGAGATCATTTATTAATTATCTTTCTTGTTTTTCATAAAATGGATAATATTTACATTATAAATGTGAACTTGAAAAATAAAATAGATTTTTATAAATCGATCTTTTAGACCACGATTTTTTGTAAGTCGATACATTGGCTTACGATTTGAATCGATTTAAAATCGATTTAAATTATACTTTATGGAAATTAAAAATTCAGTCGGACGATTACAATCAATCGTCCATCCCTATTCTTTATCGACACGACATGACGTTTGGTGAAGATGGCGGCCATTAATGTTATTAATCGCGTAAAATACTTTTTATTGTTCATTTTGGCATACAGCTAGTCCGTGTTACAAATGTATTTGCAACTAATATAATAAAATAGACAGTTAATTATCGTGTATTCCAATCCATTTTGTTGCATAGGGCCATTCCGGACATTGTCCTTTCTTAACTAATAAGGTCAGAGCAATGAACACCGACATTTCATCCGTAGTAACTGGTTTATAGGTATTTCCTTTTTGTTCAGCATATAAATTCGTGTGAAATGTTATGTGCTGTATGACGTCATCTGTCCAAAGTGATTGAAAAATTCTAAGAGGGCTCAACTGCTGGCGTGCTGCTAAACGAGATATTTCTTCAGGCAAATGGACTGATGGTTTATAGTCGTCAGGAGCTAAAATTGTGTAAACTCGTTTCCGTTTTGGAGGTATTATAGCAGGGACTGACGGCGTAACAGCTACGTCAGCGGGCTGTCTATTCTGTAGCAATTGAGCTAGGGAAATCTCATCGTCAGATTCAAACTCCTCATCAGGTGGCAAAAAACTCTCACCCAGTGTAATTTGTTGCGAATCATGTGGCCCTTGAATGAATGAATGAAAATTCTTTATTGCTCACAAACTAAATAAATACAAATACAAAAGCACACAACACATATAAATCAAGGCGGCCTTATCGCTAGGTAGCGATCTCTACCAGGCAACCCTTAAAGTATGGGAAATAAACAAAACAAAAAGTGCCCTTCAATTTCGAGTAGATTTTCTGTGTCTGAGCCATCACCACCAGCACAGCTATCAGTGTCTGAAGGTATCTCTTCAAACAGCTCGTTTTCAATATCCCGGTCTGAATGCTTGTTTTTAGGCATTTCCTGTAAAAATAATCAGATTATTATTTTTGATCAAATCTTCACAAAAAAATGTTAGATGTCACACAGTGGTTACCGCCGCAATATTAAAATACCCAAAACGTACTTTATTCAACACGAAATCATTCAATTTATGCACTTTAATAACGAAATTATATAAAACAACAGGAAAACTACTTAATGGATCATCATCTCAAATGGATTTTATTTAAAATCAATAGATAAATAGTTGTTATTGGTAAGAATTCTCTCTTAGAATATAATATAATGTTCAGCAGAGGCGGCTCGTCCTCAGGAGCGCTGGTGCAGTGAACTCCCATAAATAATTATAATAAAGTTATACCTGCTCATTATTTAAAATATATCGTAAATAACTCCGATACTAATATCAATAAAATAAGTAACTTTACACATTACAAATAAAATACATCATTACATACACTCTTGTTCATTTCATAAGTAACGCGCGAAACGGAGCTTACGGAGCGCTCTCGATTGCGCTCCTATGAAACAACATTCAGTACATTGCCTACATACGAAATCCAATAAGAGTGAAAGAGAAATTTGGCCACAGTCCTGCGCGTGAAACAAAAGATTTACTATGGAAAAATAGCCATTTTCGGAGCGCCGCTCTCAAGCGACGTTGGGCATCGCAGGACAGCAGCAATTGCGCGCGACGTTGCCACTCCTATATTATAAACAAACACTATGAATACGCTCGCGAATGCAAATTCGGGGATTTTCTAATTTTGCTAAATAATAATTGAATTCGTTTTGAAATACTTTAAGGTCCAGTCAGACAGCGGGCAGGGCGTAGCGGGTCGCGGCGGCGGCGCGACGGGGGCGGGACGGTAGCGGTCACACAGCTGGCGCGATCACGACCCCTCGCGCCCCCCCCCCCTAACGCCGGCCGCCGGGCGTGTTGCAAATTGCAATCCAGCATTCTTCAAAAATATGTCGAGTGATTCAGACGTGGAAACGCTATTACTTTTATTCGCGCTCGCTAAAAAAAGCAACGTAAACGAAAGTGGGTACACGAAATTAAAAAAAAAGGTAGTAGATATGGGGAGTATCACAGACTATGCCGCGAACTTTTATCCCATGAAAATAAGTTTTACGACTACTTTAAAATGCCGCAACAATGTTTTGATGAATTACACAATATTATTAGCGAAAAAATAAGTAAACTTGACACAAATTGGAGAAGGTCTATTAGTTCAAAAGAAAGGCTGGCCATTTGTTTAAGGTAATTGTTTATTTCTTTTTTAATTTTCATTTTTAACAAAATACTAATTTTGATAAATATAATATTAAAGTCTGTTTCAATTGACCTTGAAAACAATGTAAACAATTTTAGATGCATTTTTAAATGAGACTTTAAAAAAGTATTTTGTGTGTTTGGCACTTTCATTTTACATAGTATTTTTTCATCTTTCTACTTTACTTTAATTGTTAATTTCAACAATATTAAACTATGATCATCATTACTTTTTAATCTTTTTAAATCTAAGTGTAAGTAACCAAAGCTTATTACCTAATAGTTTTTCTATAGTATATAATTAACATCGTCAATCAGCACAAAGTAACGAAATCACATAAAATGCTTTTCTCCTAATAGGAATGATCGCTCACTAAGATACCATAATCACAGCATAACAACAGTCTTTATGCTCAACAGTCTTTTCTAAATCACACATAGGTTGATATGGCGGTGTAATAATAATTATTATTATTATTATGAGTTATTATAATTGTAACCACAAAGCTAAATTACTGAATTTTAATTTACAACAGTCTTCATAATCACAGACAGCATTAATCTAATCAACATAAGTAAAAATATTAAATTAATAATAATAATTTAGCAATTGTTCTTCAAGCTCAGAATTGTCTTCCACCACATATATTGTTTTCTCCAGACAGATTAATAGGTTGCGGATTTGGCGATTCAATAACAGAACTTATATTCGAGTAAATAGGCGATGCCGTATGTTGTGAATTACTCGTATGTGAATCACAATGAAGCAGTCTTAGCTCGATATTGGAAAATAATAATTGGAAAATCCATCCAGCCGTTTAGGTTGGAAAACATTATCCGCCCTTTATGCACAGTCGGGTAAAATTAAACAGTGATATTCTAGAGATAAATACCTATCCAATGATACCTTGCACATCAAAATCAACAAAGAATGATACACACCCACATACAAACATACATAGACACTCTCGAAAAACAGTACCCTCCGCTCAGTCGGGTAAAAAGCTTTGTGTCTTCAGTAAAATTTATTAAACAATATGTTAACTTCCTAGCTCAATGTGAGAATGGTGTTTATGGCAATGGATGCCTAAAACATCAAAACTAGAAACACTATAGAAAGGTAAATAATTATAAGTCTTAATATATTCTATTACAATATAAGGTGCCATTTGGTACATACAATACAATAGATAGGTATTGTAATCAATAAAAGGAGATAATATTTATAGTCATTTTTTACAGATGTTTTGGAGTCTGGAAAAGGCGATTCCCAGTACTGTCCTTGAAAATTAGGCTTTGCTTGGAAACTACCCAGGCTGTAGTAATTGCAACAGCAGTGCTACACAATATTTGTAGAAAAATGAGATTGGAGGACCTAGAGCCTGCAATTGACATTCCAAGCCATAGTGCAAATATAACTTATGAGAATATCCCTGAATCTCATGCCATACATGAGATTCAGGAACGACAATCATTGATTGACAATTATTTTAATGTTAATATTGTGAATTAAAAAATACTCAAAAAAATTGTTAATTATTTTTATTTAAACTAGATCTTCTTAACATAGAACTTATCAACCTATCATTATAATTATTATTTAGTATTATCCTCATTCCATATACATATTACGACAAACTTTTTTTTCCAACTCTAGGATTTCCAATTCTATTTTTTTTTTCTTCAGCGCAGCTAAAACTTCTTCTTGTTTTTTTTTCGCTTCATAATACTCTGCAATCGCCCGATTTCTTGCTATTATTGATGCCTTCATATCATCAGAAGCAATTTGACGTTTCAATTTTCCTGAAAAAAGATAATACACTTTTAATTTACATTCAACTTTTCCTATAAATCTCCACTCTGTGCCACCATAAATCTAAAGCACAAACAGGTGATAACTAGCCTAGCTTTACAATTGCTGTTTACTCCACCAAAACTTTTAGTTTGATACTCAATTACTGACTGGATGTATTATTAAAAATACCCATGAAAACTAAGTATACAAGCAATCCTTCATTATAGAATAAAAACAAATCAATTGCTTTTTCAACATGAAGGAAGGACAAACATACACTATTTCACATTAATGATAATATTAGTATGGACTTATGTGGAATATCAATCACCTTTACTATTTGCAGAAGTAAAGTAGAATTTTTTATTTTGTGGAGTGCGCAAGGGGGAAATTTTTTCTATGGCAGGAGTCTTTCTGCAACTGGTTTTTCTGTGTCCGGAAATGAAATCCAAATCGGTTCAGAATCCGCCACCGATTCCTTCTCCTCAACACGTTCAGTAACTTCCATCTCCGCGTCACCTCCAAACTGCACACTGTACCCATCGCATGTAGGGCCTAAAATTGCTGACTATTTTTCCAGTGTATCGTCTGGTGGAATATAATCCGGCTTTCCACCACCAGTCTGTAAAATTTTACACAAAATAGGTAAATCAAGAGTTGTAAATGAATTTTTAGATATTAAATAATCAAATACAATAGAAATGGAATATTTGAATTAAATATTATACTAAGGACCTTAAGGTTATTCATCCTAATTTTAGTGCTTCTTTTACGGGCAGCTTTTTTCAAGTTCTCCCATTTAAGCCGGAGCTGTTCTGGTTTTCTGGGGCAACTAGCTATTATAGAATTAAATGTATTTGTTATATTTAACCAAGCTGCTTCCTTGAGCTGGTTATTGCTCGCATTGGTGGCTTTACTCAAAATCACAGGGTTGGCTTCTACCAAATCTATCAATTGCTTCACTTCTTCTCTCGTTAGAGCTACGCTTTTTTGCTGAAAAGTACAACAAACTGTTAGTAAGTGAACAGAGTTTCTATGAAATATGAGTAGGTACCTATTTTTTTACAACAACAGCTTACAGTTTACAATCAATTTTGTTTTATAATAAACCACAAACGTGAAAGTACAACTTGGTTTGGCGAAAGATTAATTATTACAATTCCGGTTATTTGAATATAATTTGTCATAATTATGGTAGAATATAACTGAGATACTTATAGACTGGGGTAGAAGCCTTTAAAAATAATAAAAAGATAAAAAAAATCGCAGTCGGATGACCCATTAGAAAAGCAGGGAAATATGATGAAAATAAAAGGAAAAATAAATTACGGTCAATCCGAGTTCGGGAAGTGGTAGGGGGGAGCTTTTAAGAGAAAATAATGGTTTCTCTCGATTTCCGACTAAACTACAAGTCCTACGGAAAAAAGTTCAATGGCAAAGTTGTAGGTAATAAAAAGTTCTACAACTTTTGTATTCACAATTTTTTCATATAACCTCAAAATTTAGGTGAAAAATTCAAAAAACCAAGTTTTTGGTCTTTTATTTTTATCTACTTCAAAAAATTTTTTTTTCTACGAAATTTGGTGGAAACTTACTTTATTATGTCCCAAATACACTGTAATTTATTTGATTGAAAATATTTATTTTTTCGCCTTATTTTGAATTAATATAAAAAAACAACCTAATTTTCAATCGAAAAGTCACCCGTCAAAATATCAGCTTTTTTCAAAAACTTAGGGAGCCTTTTGTTCATTGAAATCTCTACTTTCATATGGTGTAAAAAAAAATAAACATTACCATAGTAAATGTTCTCAGGAAACGCATACAAACAGTGTGATAATGAGCTTTTACTAAATCAGGCACACTTCTCGAACTCTATATTTTCTCTTGTATCGGCTTTTCGGTAATATTTCAAAAAAAAAAATCATCTGTTGTAAGTTACGATACAACTAATATTTTACAGCATATTCAAAAGCAAAATGATGTCGATAAAAACATTTCAGCTCGTTCGAGAAGTGTGCCCAGAGCTTACAATTTTGTAGAATTAAGTAAATAAATAAATAAATATCAGACAACCTCACACAAATCGATCTAGTCCCAAATTAAGCTCAAGAAGGCTTGTGTTATGGGTACTAGACGACGATATACATACTTATATAGATAAATATATACTTAAATACATAGAACAACCAAGACCCAAGCACAAATATTCGAGTTCATCACACAAATATTTGCCCTGGCCGGGATTCGAACCCAGGACCGCCGGCTCAGTAGGCAGGTGTCTACAAACTGAGCCATCCGCGTCGTCAAAAAGTAATATTACATAATTAAATCACAAAAAAACAAGTTATAATAAAAAAATTGTTTGTCTGTAAAGTCGGTTTACTGACGATAGTTGAACGTGACAACGTCCGATTGTGCTTCTTTGTCGCTCGTTCCGCGCTCTCGCTCGCACTTCAAGCCTTACATGGAACGCCTCAGATGAGTCAGAGCGAGGTAACGCCGCATAAGTCATGTTTTTTCGTGCGTGCAGCCGGCTTTATCGAATTATAAGACGTTGTCACGTCAAAAAATGTGTGGTTTTATGAAACCACGGTAAAAGTGAAACTTTTTTTCACACTATAGACATTTAACTAAAAATTTTTCGAATAATATTCCATTAAGGGTATAAAAATCGCATTATCAATCTTAATTTTTATACTTGGAAAATTGGAATGATAATGGGAAATAATGAAATTAGACGTCCTCTAACTAATGTTTTTATTCAACTCTGTATCTTATAGAGTACGACTTACATAATACTTAACAATTATTTAGATAATATACACATATCAAAAAACTGAAAACAATATTTTATTATCGTTGAGTCATTTTGATCCGTTTTTCAATTATTTTCAATCATTCTATTATCATTCCATCTTCATTATGAGTTTCACAGTTTATAAATGTAACCAATATTTTATGGTACCTAAAATACGTGAACAGTGATTTACATTCGATTTTTTCAATGTATCTAGTAAAAACCGCATCGATCGTTGAACCATATCTCGTGGTGGGTACATTTTTATCATTTATCATTTCAAGATTAAATACTTCTCTCAAGTATTCAATGAGTGGAGCAGATTCTTCTTTCTTGAAATCTGTATTAAAATCACCAGACAAAATAACAGGCATTCGTGAATATATTTCTCGAGAACGGAAGATTTGAGCTGATGACGTAGCAAATGGAGCTCGATGAAAACCTAGAAAATCCATTACATCATCTATTTTTTGATTTACTTTAATATATGTATATTGACGCAATCACGAGTTTTCTGTTTTCATCAAGTTGACAAATAGCTGCGCAAAAATCTCCCACAGCAGATTCGGAAGCAGTTGCTTGACATACACTCATGTTATTGATGTATGCTTGCATTACTGAAGGAACCCTCAATGAATTATCATTGTTTTTTAGTATAGCTACTCCACCATATCGAGAAGTACTATGTTTCTGCCTACTCACACAATGAAAATTGGGAATATTTATTTGCTCATTATTTTGCTCATTATTGCTTCGATGAAATCCTTTTTTGGTACTGGATTTGGCTGGTTGATGTTGTACAGCACCCAGCTATTGACCAAAGATGTCCCAAATAGCAATTCAAGCATAACATTACGATACCACTTGATTCCTCTCTTCAGGGTTGAGTAATAAGATGACATCTGATCACTGAAGTCGATACCCTTTTTATTGTCATTGTAGGTCAAAATACACTGAGGTTTTTTAATTGCTTCTCCGGTAGCACGTCTTGTTTTGCCGGTATTTTTTATGGTCAAATCATGATTTCGGCATGTAGAAATCATATTAACTGGTCTCTTGTCTACCCATTTTATCATTCGAACCCCATTCTTATTCATTGCACCGATTATTTGGCCTTTTTTTAGTTTCGAAGCTACTATACGTTTTGGAAGACCTTTGCGATTTGGTCGCAAAGTGCCACAAAGGAATGTTTTTTTGGATATAAGCTCCTCGGCAAGATCTATAGAATTGTAGAAATTATCGGTCACTACAGTTCTTCCTTCATTTTCAAGACCTCTTATTAATCTTGTAACCGTCTTTTTTCCGTGATTTAATTCTCTCCCATTATCACCCTTGCCAGTATATATATTTACATTGAAAGTATACCCATCTGGCGTACATAATTTATACAGCTTAACTCCGTATTTATGGGACTTGCCTTTTAAATACTGGCGAAATTTCAACCGTCCCCACCATGGGATCATGCTCTCGTCGATAATCAAAAACTTTCCGGGTTTAGTGTAGCTGTGTGTAGGGAGATGAAATTAAAGATAGCGGCCAA
>CAJQZM010013630.1:0-22667 GCA_907164665.1 Colias nastes
GACGAAAAACGACCTAATCGCTGACGAAGTCGCGGGCAACAGCTAGTAAATGGAATAAAACTATTAAATAAAAAGCTACGGTACCATTTGTCTATGAGTTAAAAAATTGTTTTCATTGAAAGTAAAATGAATACGCAAAAAGTATTTCAAATACACCGCAGCTGCAGAAAACTTAACCGCGTATATAAATCACTCAAATTACATGATAACCCCCGCATTTTCAGCGCACGTGTGTAATATTCGTAATAGGACCCACGAGTATTCTTAACTAAATTGAGCGATGTTGCACCAAACCAGTACAGGGTGAAATGTGATGAACCGAAATCACGCCCTATATTTTTTAATTTTTACGCGAGGAAGGTTGAAGTGCGTACTATATGAAAAAGCTGGAATGAAGGTTTTAATATGTATCACGCTGTTGTTTTTAGTGAATCTCCTTTGTGCTCGTTTTAAGCAAGCAGTTTTAAGCAGCTTAATTGTATTAGTATTAAGTAAGTAGGCACTCATCAATTAATGTAATATTTTTTTCAGACTTTAACGTTAGTAGTAAAGAAGTTATCTAAGAACTACAGTGCCTACTAGATATTGAAGTAATATTGGTATTTTTTTAGCTCTGTCTCATAACTATTTTATTTTAATGTATTTTTGTGCAATTTTTTTGTTAAGCGCCCATTATCTTAAGACTGCTTAGCTCCATCTTGCGGACGCTGTTTGAAACTTTAATTCGGTAAGTCTTCCATTTTTAAATAACAATACTGTGAATTAATGTGTGTTCCGTTTTTTATAAAATTAAATAAAGCGTTATAAACAAAAATTGTGGCAAAACTACACCAAATATATATTTTCTTCATAATCTTGAAACATGGAAAACATTTATTAAAAAGAACCACGCATATGTAAGAAATTGGAAAAGTGAAATTGAATAATGGACCTAAAAGATAATTCGCTCTAGCTCCGAAGTGTGAAGAGAGTTTTTCTTTAACAAGTAACATAAATTGTAAACATTTTCTCTTATAATGGCAACGCGTAAAACTTTTCTCGAAAATTGAAAATATTATTCTTCCCGCAATAAGCCAATTTCGTTTCTTTGTATACGAATTGCTAATGGAATGTACTAAAATCGTCCTTGAGTAGAATCACGATTACTTTTGTATTAATTGTGCGTGTTTCTGTTGCTTTTATTTATAACAATATACTTGTATTTGATTCGATAAAACATTGAACATTTAATTAGGTTTTATAGCCCCTAATATTAATTCCTTATTAAACCTGATGTAATATTTGACCCTCAAGACGTAAATTATTATTATTAAAAAGGGAATTGAGACATTTTAATGGCTTATTATTGTTTCTAAAATTATTATAATTAGAGAATAATTTGCACTGCTGTTAATGTCCAACCCTCGTCTCGTTAACTCCATCACTAAATTATACACAGCTATCTATAAATAAATCCCATGTACCCGCCCACACATACCTCGAATTATATTATATAATTCTACACATACGTAGTGAAGTATGAACGTATTCATCAATCTATAGAACTGGACTTCAAATTCAATCACCGTTTAATGAGATCATTTCCCGCATCGATATTCCGCACATCACTACGGTAGTATATGAAAACGCAATTATCGTTAATTCCCATCTGTATGTCTCCACTTTCAATGAACATTCGATATTTGCGAACAGTCAATTTTTAATTGCACAACACTTCACTTTTAATCCAATATGATAACGAGTGTTTTGTACGCGAAATGGAGAAATATCGGAATGAAAACCAATTACTTATAGGATAATACATAATAGTGATGTAAGAAAAACGTTTTATTGATTGAGTTTTAATAAAATGCGCTCTTTAGTGATATATGAGTCTTTATTTCTAATTTTAGTGAATAGTTATTACTTACAATTTACCTTTTTATGAAATTTATTTTTCATTAAGTCTGCGTTACTTACCTAATCATATCTCAATACCGTGTTGGAGAAAATCAACTAAATATTATGAGTTATAACATCAGGTCATAATAAGAAGAAACAACATAAAAAATTAATTAATATTCCTTTGAAGGATGAATTTAATATCGCAACTACTGGATTATGTTTTAATATAATCTCCATAACAATGAAAATAAAAAAGTTTAGCCATAACTCTATAAGGTCAGCTCATAATAGTTAGTAAGACATTTGAATAATCTTCGCCTAAAAATTTTAAATCATCTTACACCTTATTCAAATGAAGTGATTAAGAATTAATCTTTCCTGTTATTCCATATCCGCGAAATATCTAGTATATACAATTCTCGTGTCGCAGTGTTTTTAACCTCTTCCGAAGCGCTTGACCGATTTTCATGAAATTTTGTGTGTATATCGTACACGATACGAGACCTACATGTCTGCGAAAAGGACAACATCTATTCTTCATATCCCTAAATGTTAAGAGTAAGGCAGGAACGTATGTCGGAACAGGTAGTATTTTTATAAAACAGTAGGCACGTTCATCAATTAAAAATTAATGAGCTAAAGGTCATTTTTATAGTATACCTACTTGTGGCGTAGCGCGTGATGCACTTACAAGATTAAATATACAATCCTTTAATATTATTAGCAAATGGTGCACTATACTATATCTTGAATTAAACTCTTAGTTTTATTCAAAACATAGAGTTTAACAACCAACTCGCGGATAACTACAGAACATCGGCTGACCAGCAACCACCAAGTTACATAACTTCTAGCGGTTTCTCTGGAAAGATTTAGAACGTGTATTGTCAAATAAATATGGGTAGATTTTCTTTTATTTACAATTAAATAAAACAAAATTTCAAGCAATTGTAAGGAAATAATTGAATTGAATGAATTAAGAAATTTATCTTAAACAGCTCATGTTTGTTAAAGTAAAATCTCTTTGTAATTTTGAATTGAAGGCATGATCTATTAAAAATGTCGGATAGAGTGTTAATTTTCATTTAAAACTTAATTTAATCGTATTCGGAGGTTGCTGTTTCGATTAAGAATAGTGAAACGTTATTTTTAAAATGGTAGAGAAGTTGTTTATTACTCAATAATATTAAAATAAAGCTTGCCGCAAAATGAAATGTCTGATATTCAGATGTAAGAACGAAATATCAAATAATGCCATGCATGTACAACCGCTACAGAAGCATCTCTTTTCCGTACGTCGTTTTAATACCATAATTAGCCTCGCCATACTCCCTCATACCGCATTATACGACACAACAGGCCAGTTATCACAATTCCACTCCAACGCACCACCCACTGCGTCCATTGAGCTCTAGTGGGTGTAACTAGCGCAGACTCCCGACCAGATCCATCTACATGTCAAACTTATAGGGGTGTACAACTTTCTAATTTAATAACTATATTCAGTGGGACGCAACATAATTAACATCGCTGAATAAACCTGAAATTGTAGAGTTTTATATTGCAAAATAATTTTAAATTACATTATTATACCATCATAAATAATCCGCTTAAATAAAAAGCAAAAGACGTAATCCCTAATCTCCAAAAATAATGGCGGACCGCAACTGTCACGGCAAAAAATTAAAAGCAAATGTTTGTTTGAATTTTCTACGCTTATTTAAGCCTCAAGTTCAACTCGAATCCGGTCTCTTTATTGAGAAACAGGATTATGTTCGCTGAAAATCGGATTTTCTTCCCATTTAGTTACAATAAACGATGACTGAGCGGCTACAATGCACTTAACTTTCCTATACAATCAGAAAGAATTGTTAAAACTTGTGGAAAAATCTCCTTCCTTTTATAGATATTTATAGGATATGACTTATAAATTATTATAAATTGTAATTTGGATAAAACCGTATTTAATGGGAACTTAGAAAAGTCAAAAGTACCTAAGTTGTATATTTTTAGAAAGAAAGAAAGAATCATTTATTTTTGCTACATTTAGATGAACTAATGATAATATAATAATTTTTTCAACAAAAACCGCTTACAAAAATTACCTTACGATATGTAGGTATCTCATTCGAATATTTCAGGCACATAAGTATCGACTTATTTTGGCAGTATGATGCAACAACTTGTGTTACATAACAAAGCTTCAAATAAAAAAAATTGCGTGAAAACGAACCTATAATATAGTTTTACGACGTATGTAAGAGTCACGTTTCTGCCGCAGGCTTAGTACATGATATAAATAACTATGTTTATATAGTTTGGTACTGTACTGCACTCTATTTAAAGCAAGCGCAATAGATGTCTATTTATAATCTCAGTTCAACCACCCATAACAGTTATTATTGAATTGGGATACTGTACCTAAATCCCGTTATTTTATATGACATATATTCAATTATTTATTCTTAGTATTATTTTTTTATATTAGCAATAACATTTTATGTCGATAAGGCCAAAGGCTCTACCTATTTCTCATAAGAATATATCTTAAAACAATCAAAAATGTGTTTAAGTATTTATTGTAAATGTATAGCTGTGATTATCAGTACCTTAATGTCAAATCCTAAAACAGTACTTCATAAATCATACTTAATCATAAAGTTAAAATTCCTCCAAATAACAAGAGAGCATCATTGAGATTATCAAAATAAAAAGGTGTGCACGCCTCAGTGCCGATTTTAAATAAATATATTAAAGTTATATTCAGAGTAGATTCTGGAATCAACTTAATCTACATCAGGTGCGGACAGGATTGTGCGGATACCCTCATTTGCATATCCCGCAAAACCACTTCACTTCAAATCTAATAACGATTGCAAAAAGGAATATTCCTATTAATTCTGCCCTCCCGACTTCCATAATAATCAGCTTTATCGAAGTTAGATTTGAATTATTGATCCATTATGAAAATGCGAGAAAACTAATGAGTGTATCGGTTGATTACGTCAGTTTCAGTCCATGAAATGAATAGTCTAGATCTTTTAAAACACGTGCTAGAAAATAATTCTTACAGAAAAGTAGAGAAACCGACTTATGCTTGACTTTTTACATCATTCAAATTAACGGAAACGCTCTATCTTTTCTGAAAGATCTACTTAAAACAAAACTAGACCAATGTCAGGTAAACTGTAATCATTTAATTCTTATACATATTATGTTAGGCTTTTCTAGAAATATTTCGATATCCCTAACTTACTCGCTACAAAACTCTGTTTTAACTAAGTATATATTTATGTATTACGCAATCATTCTTTACCATTTTCATATAAAATTCCACGAAACCAAGCAATTGTCACTATCGAAAAACTTCTAAGGTATCATGCCGTTTTCCGCCGGTCATTCTATTTTACATGTAACATGAAAACTTTGTTTCATTGATTATGGCTTAACTCCGCCGGTACGCCGCAGCTGCCGACGAATATCTGTAAAATATTCTACACTTACCTGGCTAGCATGGAGGCCTTCCAAAAATATGGTAAAAACACTAATAAAAAGCACGGCGCGCGACATATTTGCGGCCGCGGTGCGTTCCCGATCCCGACTGGCCACAGCTGACGTTAGTTCAAGACGCTTCAAAGCTGCGTACTAAATAGTATATCGCTACGGCAATGTACGCGTACCTAGAAGCTAGCGTATATATCGACCCTCCCGGGAGCGAGAGGGACGGAACGCCCAACGCCGCAAGCTGGATAGAGACAGGCGAGGGAGTACTACGCCTGCGCTGTGCTGTTAAAACGCAATGCATGAGGAGTGTGTCCATAACGAATCACGAATGCTGTCTCCGTCTACCTCTGTCTGGGTTTCCCGATGATGAGCCATCAGTTTTTTAATAAACCTTCAAACGCGATTCTGGCTCTTATTCACTTGGAAATAGAGAAGTGTGGGTGGGAAATCGGAAATGATTTCCATTTGTACGATATGATTTTTTGTTTTAATTTACTTGGGGTTACGAGTGTATGTGGGACATAATTTGCTGAATGAGTCATCACATTCATCGATTGTGCAAGGCGAAAGAAAAGATATGGAAATTTCTAGAAAAACCTTCAAAGCAAACTAGCGACAACTTAAACTGTTTTCTAACTATTATTATTGTAACGCCTTTTTCCAGGAAATCAAGCGAGACTTATTGATCAAAATACCTCGCTTATGTTTATTCATATCAATAGCAAATAATTCTTAAGATGGTTATAATGATTTCCTAGCTTAATCTCATAATATTACTGTGCTCATTTTGGATGTAAATTGGTGAGTATAATACAAGGAAAACAAAGAATGCATACGTATATTCATTTATTATCAATATTTATTTACATAGTTACTTAAAAATTTAATCTATGTTCTAAATAATATGCCTAAAATATAATTACGAATGGGAATGATTAATTATCATAATTGTTGATATAACAATAAATACAAACATGAATTAAAATAGCTTTTTTATCAGATAGTTATGTTCTTTAAAGCATATAAAAGTAAATACATAATCAATAACACAACATGAATTGTCTATGGGTTCGGAATAATGTATGACCTATTACGACCTTATTACGACAGATTATAACAAGATCTTCACATATTAATAACTTACTTTGAGTAAATTGTACACTAGATCTTTTATTTTTAATAATAACCACAACCACTAAATTTCTCGGCGGCAACTAGTCACCATTCTTTTCGACGTTCGATTAACACACCATTAAATCCTTAATCTCCATTTTGTAAACAAATTAATTAATTTCAACTAAAGAAGGATTGACAAAGCCCTCTTTAAAATACGAATGGGCTTCATATTCGGGACCCAAAGGCACATTTATTAGCTTATCCTCTTCTTCTTTATCACTAGATATTGGTATCTCTACTTCACTATTATGCTTATACGGTATCGTAACGATAAGTTCATCCCCGTCCAGTCTCCAAACCGCATCACTAGTATTCAGTCCTGGAGGCAAAATCCGCATATCCGTCACTTCAACACCATTCACTAATTTAACATTCAAATGTACAACTCTATAACGAATATTTATCGTCATCGCATCTTCTATAGCACGCTTGAACGTGTATTTCAGTCTGTATACTTCAAAATCGAACACTTCTCTTGCATTATAATCATCAGTGCAGAACGTCCTTACTATTTCATCGGCAGCTTTGAGGTAATCAACAATATTTTGCGTGGGATCTTCCACGCAACAGTCCTTTTTTCTTAGTACCTTGGGTTTTTCGTAACCCCGTGTACGCCCGAAACCGAATCCATTGTGTTTATTTTCCCATCTGCATTCAGATAGAGCAATTAGACCAAATATTAATAAGATATACATGCTAACAACCGTATTCTGCATACGTGAATACTTAAATGATAACCATATCTAATATTAAGACTATTAAAATTGTTTTATCGCAGTAAACTTAATTGAACTTTGACATTTATTAATTATGTTGATGTATTTTATGTCAATCATAAGCGTAAGTAAGTATGTAATTGGCAAAATGATTGCAAATGTTTTTTATAAAACCGTTTCCTTTATTATGGACACAATCCTACAAACCATATTAGCATGACGTACAATTTCTTTTATTCTAACGACAATCGTACAAACCATCTCATGACATACAAATTTTACATCTCTATAATCAGTATATCATCAACCAAAACATAACCAAAACTGTGATAATTGTAAAATCCATCAATACCTTACAATACTAATTAGGACAAGCTACCAAATCAACGCATAAATTGGCGTAAAATAAGCTCGACAAGAGCTGTGACCCCTTTATTTAAATGTAAATCATGGGACGTAACATAGCGAGGTATGTTCATTGTTTATACACTTATTTTGTTAAATTTTGTATTGTAATTTAAATCACATTACGGTATTAACCCTTTGCCATTATTGTATGAGGGTTTTGATATAATAATATGTCCTTATTGTCGGGTTTCTCTCTGTTAGCATGCTTGTAAATTTATTATAGTTATAGGCCTACATTCTGAGAAGATCCATACAGTTATGTTAAAACTTAAATTTTATCAACCTATTTTCTCAATAGGTATGAATTGTAAGTTTCTTACATTCAAGCAAATCGCACATGTTTCTATACAACAGTTTAATAATTTATACAAAAAAAATATCTCTATATAAATTATTAGTATTATCTTATAATATTACTTTTTGCATTATTAGCACTAATGCTAAAGCTCTCCCCTTTTATTATGGTACAGGAGATAAGCTTCTTTTTAAGGTAAAATAAATGCGAAGGGTTAAATAAACCTATGTCTTAATTCAACGATAAAACATTGTATGCCTATTTTGTTTAGGAGTCGAGTTATGTAATATGTTTAATCACGGTTGCTGGGTTACGAATAAAATGGATGACGATTTAGCTAAATATAGGTGCTATTTATATGGAAATTATATTCAATGGCTCCAATAAACAGTCTGGCTTCTTTATATCCTTTAAACCATGAAACAAAGTAACTGCACGCTATTTGACGTCACCAGCTCAGAGATTTCCTTAGAAAACATTTGCATACAAGATAAACTTCATTCTGCTGCATACTATAACTCAATCACCAAAACCTCTACCTAGTTTCAGGTTGACCTCTCCTTATCCTACATAACTCACTAAGCTGCCATAAAGAGGAGGGCTCCAAATACACTGGAACACTGCCAGGCTACAACGTAACTGTGTATTGAGCCAAACTAAGAATTGCACGTGTAACAACGTTATTAATTTCATTAAAATATATTCTACAGTCCAGTTTTAAATCAGAACCCAGTCATATAAGAAATAAGAATACATTTATGATATATATTCTTGTGTCTATGTTTATTTAATTCTAAGGCTCTTTTTTATTAGAAAGTGGAAAGGATAAAGATTAAAATTCGTTCCAAAACTTTCCTCCTTGATACTTAAACATGTTCCTTTAAATAACTTTTCTCTACAGCTCTATATAGTACCATAGACATTAAACTCAAGGAAAAATTTAAAATTCTACAAAGATATTTCTCAATTAGGTTACATAAACTGTAAGAAAATCAGACTTCAGAGCCTTTGTTATATGGGTTAAACTCACAACTCTAGTAGGTACAAGGCTTCTTGCTTTGTGCAAACCAAATTGAAATGAGCCTTCAATGGCCACGATGTAACGAAATAAAAATTCACAACAAGGCATTATATTGCTGTCTAAATCCTTTGTAAGTATTGTGGCAAATAATTAATAAAGCTTGGACTTTATTAAATTTTTATGTTTGTAACATATTAATGCATTTGCACATTTTTCCTACAGCATAAATAGCTAGTTGTTACCCACACCACCATTTGATTCCGGGTTGAAATTGAAATTTTAGAAAACCTAGGCTTATATTATTTTTTATCACGTTGATCTTTGGATCTTGCTACCATTTGTTGCGTCAGTGCGCTTATTTGTTAATGTTTCAAGTAAAATCCATTTCTTTGAGTACTTTATCAAACTACAACTGACCAATGGCTCTACATTACAGCTCTCAGTTCAATTACAACATGTTCTGAAAAACCAACATTGGTTCCTACTTACCTATAGATAGACCGATATTTTAAGAAATGTTTTTTTTTTCTTGTAGGCTGTTTGGACTAATAATTATTTTTATTACCTTGATCTTGATGTACTAAAAAGTATTTTTCGCTCCTCATATTAATTTAAAGTTAGGCTAGATTATTCCATACCTACACTTATCCAAGCGTGAATGTAACATAATAAATAAAATGTTGTTCCTAACCCTTTATCCTTGACAAACCTTTGAAGCCTTACATTTTTCACATGTTTCCGGAACACAAGGCAATAAGTTTTCTACCTGACTCACATTATTACAATCCTCACGGGGTATGAATGTTTATAGATGAACGTACAAGTATTTACTTTAGTACCTTTGGTAACCATATGTAGGGATATTTTTTACTTTTATATCAATTGGCTCATTATGTATTTTATGGGACTTCAAAATAGAAAGCGTAATATCGGTGTACCTCAATTACATATTTTTACATATTTATTTTATTCATCTCCATGGTATAATGTACCTAACCGGTAACCGAGTGGTCATAAACTCACTATTTATTGGTACTAGAAACAATACAAAAATTAATCATGATATAAATATAGTATGATATATAAAGAATAACGAGTTTAAATATATATAATTCTTTAGTCTTTAAGAGCCAATCTAAGAAGACTTAAAAGGCTGGTCCCTGATTTGAAAATAATTTGTCCCAGAAGGGAACACGCTATGAATAAATTTATTCGTATGGGACCCGGACACATTATCTTTCGCATAAAATAAAAATAAATACATATAATAAGTAGCTATATGCTTTATAGTAAAATCAAAAATAAATCGATACAAAATAGGCTCTACCACCCAAATTTCATTAAACGCAGCAATTTTCACACATCTAATTTCAAAAATATTTTTTTAAATAATCAATACTTACATGTAATAGACACCTGGTCATCAGCACAATAGATGGCACATAAAAAGCTTTGTACTAATCTCAGTCACATAGTACTTGACCTATTTTCTCCGCACAAGGCCTTTCAAATACTGCAATGCTGACGTGCCTTTAAAACTATATAGGATTTAAACGGCACATGGTTCACGTGTGTATTACTGGGCTGTGTACAAAGAAACGTTTGTAATATTATGTCACTATTTTAATTTACTGCGAAGTATAGTAGTAATTTCATTAATGATTTGAGGCTACCGTTGCGTTTGTGTTCTTTAGTTTCTTTTTCTTAACTTTATCACATCGTATATCGAAAATGATCAGATTATGTAAGTTTTCTTTAAAGTATGTTTATACTAAATAGATATGTTTTCATAAGTTGAATTTCGTAAAATCTACGCCAAATTTTATAAAAGGTAGAGCTCTGATAATTATTTTATATTCAATTATTTTGCGAATTTATTACAATTGATAGGAAAATATTCTCATTAGCGTACTTATATGAGTAACGACCCAGGCTGACTTCGCATAGAGTCCTTCAATCAATTTATTGGTATCTACTTCTGTGCACGTAAAAAAAAGGTCGTAAGTAATTGTCAATTTTATTGTATTTTATCAATCAGAGATAACTGATAACTTCTTAAGTTTTCATTTAAATAAATTAAGGTAAAGAACAATTTTGAATAGTACCTATTACCTAATTATTACTATTAAAAATATACCTATTTTAATTTCTTCGACATCGTTCAATTTTATTACTATTACACTAAATCACGGTATTCAACACGCCCTTACGACCATGGTTATAACTTATAGGATAGAATGAGAGTCACGTTCATAAAACATAAAGCTTTAACGCTGTACAAATCATATAAATTATGCTTCCACCGCCAGAAGGCGATTTAAATGGGGTAATACGGTCGGAATAGTTGATATGACCAACATAATGTACTTTCGTGGTATCAATTATATGGGAAATAGAGATAAAATTTAATGTTTTTCGTGCTACGATACTCAATTTTATTGGAGATTGTTCGAGAAAATCATTTAAGCTATCACCAATTTAATTAGTTTTGTGTTTCTTAAATAACAGGGTTTGTCCTCAAAATAGTAGATCTGTCACCAAAATGTAGTCACCAAACAATTCAAAATCAGTTCCACAATAAATCACCTAAAATCCTGAGATATAAGGTCTAGTACCAAATAAATGTTTTTGTATGTATTATAATAGGTGTGTCCTAATAAGTATTTAAGCAAACTAATTTAAAGAGATCACCAATAAATCATATTATGTTACTAGAAAATTGCATTAAGTTCAAATAAAAAATTAGGGTTGTCATCATCGTTTCAACCAAAAAACTCCCAAGGTTCTAAATTTCCACTGGTAGTATAAATTATATTTAAATAAAATTTTTAGCAGAGTAGTTAATAAAACAAAGTTAAAATAATCAATATTTATTGTTTAAAATAATTACCACTGAACAATCAGCGCTGGTTTAAAATAGCTGGCTTATGGTCAATTTTTAAAGCGCGCCAATTTGTCTCCGCCCCTTTGATCATTTTTTCATTAAAATTATAAATTGATGTATTAAATTGGTAACGAATACTATTAATTATTATCTGAACGAAATAAAATGTTACTACTGTATTGGTGACAAAATATCAAATAAAAAGGAGTCGCAGTCAGGGATCGATAATCGATTTATTTGGTGACAGATCTACCATTCTGAGCACAGAGCTATTATTTAAGTAACAAAACTGTTATTATAAGAACGAAGTTTATATTCATGTAATGCAATATAATTTTATTGGTTATCGATCTCT
The DNA here is from genome assembly GCA_907164665.1 of Colias nastes. Taxonomy (NCBI): domain Eukaryota; kingdom Metazoa; phylum Arthropoda; class Insecta; order Lepidoptera; family Pieridae; genus Colias; species Colias nastes. Next base: position 12,244 of record CAJQZM010013630.1, read on the forward strand.
TATTTTACACATATATTAACATTAATTTGATAATTCATACCTGGGAACAATTTTTGTTTATCTGAGAACGAAAATATTTCGTGGTGATAGATCTATTTATTAGGTGATACAACTTGATGACAAATATAAATTTTGGTGATAGAAAATATAGTTCCCATTGAATAAATGATGAACGCATTTCTTTAATATTTTAGACCGGCTGAAAATTATGGAAACAGATATTTGTCCGTCGTTTAAAACGAGTTTCACAGCTACAAATTTTAAATCCAAGAATACTTAAGAATAGATAGCCTTCTGGAAGAATAAATTAATATAGAAGCGTCCGCATCGTGATAAAATCTAATAAGAGCATCCAAAGACTTATATCTTCTTGCTTGCGTTTCAAACTACATACTTATAAGCGGCCAACTTTAATAGGACAAGTAAATGTGTTTCGAGCCTGAGTTCTAGCCATTATATGGTGGAGATACGAAAATTATGGACCAAACCCGTATTGTCAATAGCGAGCCAAGTCAAGACTATTAAATTGAGCTCATACGTTAGTCCTTTTTGGCGAGAATTCGCTGCGTTTGCATAAAAACAGTTTATGTTCTACGTATTATATTATCTGTGGTTGTAGATAGTGTATTGCTTACTAATAAAATTACCTCTATTCAAATGTTCTCTATATAAGTTTAAATATAGAACTAAGTTAGTATATATTTTTATGTTTTCTTCAGTAAATACCTATACAGGTAAATTAGCTTGGAGAAATTTTTGCATATGTAGTGGTGTGTATATTACTCAGATCTTAGAGCGCGTTTCCACTATATCGTTCTGGCCTATACAAAAATGTTTCGATATCCTAACATTACTATTTAATTTTATACTTATTCCTAGCAACACTTTTGTTTTCAATAAAAACAAGTTTTTATTTGAAAGAAAATGGTTTTGACTTTATAAAAAAAATATATCATTCAATTTCACGTCCTTGAGCAAACGACAAGGCGACTACCGTGAAACAATAAAATATCGTGTCCATAATAATTTGTTTCATAATTAATATTTGACCATAATAATTACGAAACAAAACAAATAAATAAATCGTCACTTGATAGTGGAAAGTGGAAACACGCACAAAACCAGAATAAACCAGTTTACGCTGTCCGCAGGTGCCACGTGCAGACGTTTGGTATCGTTAGAACATAAAATTCAAAAATTATAATTATTACGTATAGACCGGGAGATATTGACACAAAATTTCGAGTCATTTGTAACAGGATGGCGGTTCTACAGGGGTCTTAGTACGCAATGACAAAAAGAAAAACGATGGTGTGAACACTGGTACCGGCGGCTTAGTCGCGTGGGCGTTAGTCGAACTCGTCGGAAAAATAGCGAAAGTCAAACGATTTGTAACACAAAAATTTTAGAATTTACCGACAGCCCATAAAAAAGAAGTAGGCGGTAGTGTCATGCCATACTTTTCCGGTGTGACTTACAGCCCGCCATACCGACGCGAATGTGTTGATTTAAAAAAAAACAATTCAACCATTTGTACCAGGCTAACTTTTGCACAGGTAACCATCGTCGTGCAGCCATTTACGAAAATCGCCATGCCATACTTTTCGGACGATTCCAAATGGTCGCCATACCGCCGAAAATCTGCAAAAATTTTTTTTTTCGCCAAACTTTTTGTACCAGTATTGCATTTGGATTTTTGGAGAGTATTTGATAAAATGTGACCATTATTATATTTACCATACTTCTAGTAGGGGGAAAAAGTGCTGCCATACTTGAAAAATTAATTTAGTATTAATTTATATAAGTGAAGATTTCCACCACCTAGATCTTTGAAATTTTGTATTTATATTCGTTGAACCTCAAACTTACAGGAAAAATTAGTGCCATACTGTTACTAATCGTTCAAAATACGAATAAAATCTTACAATAAAAAAAAATCTTATACACATTCGCCACCTCCCACAGGTATGGCATTATCACACTTCTATTTATAATCATTCAGGAGTTGTTGAAAAAAAAAATTTAGGGTGGTACAAATGGTTCGGCGAAAAAAAAAAATTTGCAGATTTTCGGCGGTATGGCGACCATTTGAAATCGACCGAAAAGTATTGCATGGAGATTTTCGTAAATGGCTGCACGACGATGGTTACCTGTGCAAAAGTTAGCCTACAAATGGTTGAATTGTTTTTTTTAAATCAACACATTCGCGTCGGTATGGCGGGCTGTAAGTCACACCGGAAAAGTATGGCATGACACTATCGCCTACTTCTTTTTTATGGGCTATCGGTAAATTCTAAAATTTTTGTGTTACAAATTGTTTGACTTCGCTATTTTTCCGACGAGTTCGACTAACGCCCACGCGACTAAGCCGCCGGTACCAGCGTTCACACCATCGTTTTTCTTTTTGTCATTGCGTACTAAGACCCCTGTAGAACCGCCATCCTGTTACAAATGACTCGAAATTTTGTGTCAATATCTCCCGGTCTACACTACTACAAACGCAAAAATTTCTCCAAGCTAATTTACCTGTACCAAAATTAAATTAATGTTGAGTCCCTTTGTGCAAAAGCGTCTTCTTCTGTTTCCACTCGCATATATTACAATGAATCACTTTAATTAAGGCCAGCCATTAGCTTGATTTACTCCAGCCACTTTGTCAACTGTCCTTAGATTACATTTTTGTCATGCCACGGAGAATATTTAAAGCTTCTTCCTTGTTGCAAACAGCAGTTTAGGCGATAATAGTGTGCCGTATGTTTTCAATTCTAACTGCAGTGTTAGGCTGTACGCAGTCTAGTCTAGAACGATCTTGGTATTTGCATGTGCACCGTCTGACGTCACAAATGCTAGCTATCCAGACGTCCTGCTATTCGACGCCTTATGGCTTTATTCGACGTAATTCTAGATTCAGAGAAACCGATAACTTATTCTATTACTTCGTATCGATCTACGATAAATATAGCTTTAGCACAGACAAGTTGTCAATGCCCTTTAAGGAATAAATACATATAAGTAATCTAATTTGATTGAGTTAACGAAAGTGAAGTAGGGTCGAAATTTTTTTTGTCATTTGGAGGTTCTTTCACCCTTACTAGTAAATGTTTAAATGGTAATTGGTATTATATTATAGTAATAGTACTAGTAAATGTTTAAATGATACTACAGTCCGATAACCGATTAGCTGTTTTTGCAGGAAAGACAAGCAAACACCCGTCCAATGGTAACCTATTAAAAACTCGAATTTCTATTACCCGAATCTTAAAATCCCGAAAACGGTTGTTAGAACTTTTAAAAGACAGATGTAGTGAATGACAACTTTTTAAAATTCCTTTTTTAATTTCCCAGAAGAATCAATTTCCAGATACACCAAAACCAGATTTTTAAAAAGTATTTTTTTGTTTCCCGTATTCTCATAATCCAGATATAGTTATACCAGATTCTCAGAATACTTTTTTTTGTTTCCCATCGTAACATTTTCCAAATAAACTATTACCAAATTTTCATAATCTTTTTATTTGGTTCCCATATAATCGTATAGCAGATAAACTATTGCCAGATTTTCATAATCTCTTTATTTGGTTCCCATACAATCGTGATTATACCTTTACTATTGCCTGAAAATAAACATTACCAGTAAGTAAATTGTTTTACTTGCCCATTACAGAAAGGTTTAAGTGTCAAATTCGACTCAGTAGGTTAGGTTAGGTTTGAACTGTGACCCTCACGCACGAGCCGAGCGAGCGAAGCGAGCGTGCCGCGGCAGCGGCCGGCGAGTGCCAGAACCGACTCGCTATTGTTTTACTTGCCTATTACAGAAAGGTTTAAGTGTCAAATTCGACTCTGTAGGTTAGGTTAGGTTCGTGCAGTGACCCCCTGGAAGGATTTCGTTTCGTTTTTCTGGATATCGTTTATTTGAATTTAAAAAATCTGGACATTGTTTGTCTGGATATCAATTAACTGTATTTCAAAAATTTGTGTTTTAAAAATCTGGCTTTCGTGCATATGGATTACGGTCATCTGGATTTTGTGCATTTAGATTTCGTATGTCTGGAACTCATTCGTCTGGATTGTAAAACGTCGTACAAATGAAGAAATGGGCAAATGAAATTCGGAGTTGCGATTATATGGAAAACAAAACTTCGAAATTTTAAAATTCGGGGTTATGAAAAAATGTCCAAACGTTTTCGGGATTATGATATTCGGAATATTAAAATTCGAGATTAAGATAGGTAACCCCCGTCCAATCTGACAAACTTTCACGTTAAAAAATATATACCGGCCGAATTGAGAACCTCCTCTTTTTTTTGAAGTCGGTTGAAAATATTTGTAGGAATAAGATTTGAGTTTTCTTAAAAAAAATATCCTATGTAGGTACTTTAGTCCCGTAAATAGATACCTACCTACGTTCGTTCAGGTAAATAGATACCTTCCTACGTTCATTCAGGGGTGTGTTTTAATTACAATACTGTTAAAGCTCTATAGAATCCTGTAAATGGCTCAAGCGCGGATCCAGGGGGGGGTCATGGGGGTCATGACCCCCCCCTGGGCTAGGTCCACGACCTAAGTGGACCACTTATTTAATATTATCTTTTTCTAATTCACAAATTAATACTGTTCAACATGATGTTTTTATTGACTTTTGAGACATAAAAGTAATATAGAACAATAAAATCAATTACAAACGGAAGAGAATATAACGAAAATTAGGGGAAAAGTTAATTAGGGTCGACCTGTGGTCGTGATTCAAGGGCAAAAAACAGGTTTATCGATTTTTAAAAAAAACCTTTAACTGCGGAATAAAGTGTAGTGGTAAAGTTGTAGGTAATTAATTTTTTTACTACAACTTTTGCACACTTTTCACACAAAACCTCAAATATCGAAATATCCCATTTCGTGGATAAGACATAAAATAGCAAATTTTTGAAAAATAAACAATAGAAAATTACGACAAAAAATCGGCCAAGTGCGAGTCGGACTCGCGCACCGAGGGCTCCGAGCAAACCTACTTTTTTAATAGGTTGTATCTTACAATTTTGTTTAAAGGAATTTTTTCTTTATCTGTGCTATAAGTCGTTGCTTTTAACCAAATTTCAAGACTCTGTGTTCACGGGAAGTACCTTATAGGTTTTGATTCCCTTGCAAGTAGTTGCGAGTTACAGAATATGCGGCTCTATTTGCTTTTTCTTCAGATTGCGTTGACATAGAATTTGAATTAAATAACAGATTTAAGTTATTATAGACCTGAGTTCTGATGTGAATATCAATTTAATAGATGTAGACGTTCATGAGTAAAGGGATTTTAAGTTTAAAATTATTTAAAAAATATATTTTTATTTAATTTAATCAAATAATTAGGGTTTTTGCAGTTATTCCTACATCTGTGCTATAAGACGATACTTTTTACTCAATTTCAAGACTTTGTGTTTACGGGACAGGGTGCTCCCTGCAGGTATTGATTCCCTTGCTAATGTCGAAATCCTACGGTCTACGGTCCCTTGATGCTGTGAAAAATTCAAACGTATAAGCTAACGCAATCAAAAGATGCAGCTGTAAATGCTGAAATTTTTCGCAAAATTCGACACTCCCTAGGAATATTTAAAAAAAATTTAAACTTACAACCCTGTTACTCATGAACGCTTAAATGTATTAAATTGATATTCATGCCAAAAACTCAAGTCTATGATACCTTTAAGCTATAATAAAATCAAACTTCTATGTCAACAAATCAGAAGATACAGCCGTAAATGCCGAAAAATTTCGCAAATTACGACATTTGCAAGGGAATCAAAACTCAAAACCTACAGGGTACTTTCCGTAAACCCAGAATCTTGAAATTCGGTACAAAGCAACATCTTATAGTACAGATACAGGAATAATTGCAAAAAATATATTTTTTTTAATTACATCATATAAAAAAATATATCTTGAACAATTTTCAAGTTTGTCTGCCTGTCAAAACCCTTTTTCTCAGAAAGCGTGGAGGTATCAATCTGAAATTTATACCGAATACTCAAATCTACGGTTCCTTAAAGCTGTGAAAAAATCAATACAGCCGTTTATGCTCCAAATTATCGCAAATTTCGAAATTATCGCAAGGGAATCAAAACCTATATTGTACTACTTCCCGTGAACACAGAGTTTTGAAATTTGGTTAAAAGCAATGTCAGCACAAATGGAGGAAAAATTGCTATAACATACATTTCATGCTTATCAACATTATCAAGTGTCGCCAGGAATCAAAACCTACAGGGTACTTCCCGTGAACACAGAATCTTGATATTTTGTAGAAAGTTACGTCTTATAGCACAGATAAAGGAAAATTTGCAAAAAGCATAAATTTAAAATTAAAAATGTTTGTACGAAACTCTTGGTTCGCGAATCCGACTCGCACTTGACCTTTTTTTTAAATCTACGTATCATCAAAATATAGCTTTTGTATAGTAAATTGACCACGACTATGTGACCCCCCCCTGGCACTAAAGCTGGATCCGCCCTTGAAATGGCTATAATTTACTAAAAGCCACAAGTTTTACTGACTTTAGCGAAGTTCATAAATTCAGTTTCGGTATCAATTGAGCGTTAAATTCAGATTTAAATCGACAAATTCAAACTTTAATCCACGATAATAACACAGACTAATAATAATATACTAAAAATTCTGTTCCCTATTATGTTTAATCTGCTCATAAAACCTACTGAAATATTAATGTGAATTTTAATCCAATAAATAAGACAATAAATAAGAATATAATAAATTTTTTTATATATGTACCTACATATTCGGAAAAACCCCAAACAATATTTATATTTCAGAATTTCATCAATCGTAGCCTAAATACGTTGTTATCTACATTTTACACTTTCCCCTGTTACGCTAAGACCCAAAGCTACCATTAATAACCTCCTTTTAAGGTCAGACCACAATAGGCGTAACTACCTACGCGGCAGCTGCAGCGTAGCGACGCGACTCGACGCAGATTAATATCCCTTCTATGAAATTGTATGAGGTATAAACCTTAGATCACTAAGTTAATGATCTAAGGGTATAACGCACTACGCCACACCGAAACTACGCGCCACGGCGCCGCGCGACAAATTTTTACCTCATCAGCAAATATGTCGCACTCTGACGCGTCGCGTGAGTTACGCCTAGTGTGTTCTAACCTTTATCGTACCGCCCCGCGACATTGGGTTCCCCTTGTGAAGGGACACGGCATTGGAAAATGTCATGCTAACCCTGAAGGGAACAACAAAGCTTCTACATTTTTATAGTTAAATTAACGTACAGATTCGGAATATTTTAAGCTTTTCTACTTTACGAATAAATTGAGAAAAGTTGTGGAGTACATTATTTGCTTAGATCATTAAGTAATGGATAACACTCACAGGCGCTTCCCCTTTTGCCGAGGTATAAGATTTTTCAAATCGAAAAATCTTATGCATTCATAAAAACTACTTGCGTAATCGATTACAAACACTGTGCGTATTCGTAAAACATCGAAAGGACGTCTGCGAGTGCTCCGCTAAAAATGCCGTTTTGTGCTGTCAAGTCTTGCAGAAGCAAGTCAAACACATCAAATATTAAAAAAGATGGAATAACCTTTCATTTGTAAGTATTTTTTTATTTTTTTTACGTAAATATCAATTTAAATGCAATTTCTAATAATCGTCGATGTATCGTTTAGCGATATGATCAAGACAAATAATCGAGTCATGTGTTTACTCGATCATTGATGCGGCCTCACGAGACTATCATGGAAAGAAAATATACAAATTTAATCTTTATGAACTAAGAGATAAAGTTGAATTTAAAACGCGATATTGAACCGCATTCCCCACGAGACTATATTTTAAAGAAATACAAATTTAGCGAGACTATCTTGAAAAGAAATACAAATTTAATCTTTATGAACTAAGCGATAAAGTTGAATTTAGAACGCGATATTGAACCGCACTCCCCACGAGACTATAAAGCGATGTAGCGAGACTATCTTGAAAAGAAATTCAAATTTAATCTTTATGAACTTAGTGATAGAGTTGAATTTAAAAACTCGTCGCTTAAAAGGTCGTAAATTTTTACGACTTTCTTTAGTGACGGACTGCTTTTAACTTGAACGTCGATAAAAAAATATTTTAAAGTGAAACTTTTATTACATCGTCTCAAACTTTTTGGTCTGTGTAGCGCATGTCGCGTGACGTACGATAATTATCGTACAAATACGATAATTATCGTAAGTTTCACTTTTACCGTGGTTTCATAAAACCACACAACATTTTTTTCTAAGTATAATTTGAAATGAGATGAGAATTAATCTTTATTATATTAAAATTTTACACAACGCATAAAAAGGAGTATAATGTTTATTTTGTAAGTCTTGTATATATTTATTAAAATATACGCTCGGGTACTTTTAACTGGCAGAACATTTTAATGGTACGGAACCCTTCGTGCGCGAGTCCGACTCGCACTTAGCCGTTTTTTTGTAATGTTAATCTTGTAACCTTTCTATTATGTAATCTATACTAATATTATAAAGCTGAAGAGTTTGTTTGTTTGTTTGTTTGTTTGAACGTGCTATTCTCGGGAACTACTGGTCCGATTTGAAAAATTCTTTCGGTGTTAGATAGCCCATTTATCGAGGAAGGTTATAGGCTATATATCATCACGCTACGACCAACAGGAGTGGAGCCACGGGGGTGAAACCGCGCGGAGCAGCTAGTTTGTTTATATGTATGTATTAATATTGCGTATATTTCAGATTTACAAAAAATCCTGCTTTAAGGCTAAGGTGGATTGAATGCTGTGGGAGAAAATCAGAATGGACACCTCGGTACAGAAATAATAAAAATTTCTGTACCGATATTTATTTTATCTTATATATAAAAATGAATCGCAAAATGTGTTGGTAAGCGCATAACTCGAGAACGGCTGAACCGATTTCGATAATTCTTTTTTTATTATATTTCTTGAAGTACGAGGATGGATCTTATGTAGAGAAAACGTTAACATGTACCACGGGCGTTGAATATAATATGTGATGTGTTGAATAAATACATATTCAAATACAAATAAAATGGCGTTTTATTGTTTTTTCGTATGCATATAATAATGATGAAAACGTTACAAATGACCTGTGTAGTATTTTTTATGAATATAATATTAATGTTATTTCTAATTATTTCAACAAAATTATTATTTTTGTAATATCGATATGGTTACATCCCTTTAGAGCGATTGTATTATTACGTATATGTACAGAGATTTTTCTGTGTAATCGATGTATGTGTGCAAAAACATGCTAGTCTGTCAATTTTGTAATAGTTTGAGTTTGTAAAGACACAAATTATTTTTGTGAATGTGTGATTGTGTTTCAAAGTGTGAGTTACCCTCCCCGCACCAAAATCGGCAGAAAGTTTAGTTAGAACATTTGCCAGCGTGCTCCATCCATTACTTAATGATCTAAGATTATTTGTGATTGGGTGGGAATTTCGTTTTAATTAAAACAAAAAATGTCACAGCAATGATAAATACTTCACACTTAATTCACATAATTCATTTTGCAATATTATTTATTCACCTATGTGACTTTTAATAATAATATTATAGTATTGTAAAAATTGCGATAGGTACACTTTTGGACTTTGCTATCTAACGACTATATTTGAGAGGTGATTCAGTAAATAGCTTTTTGAAAAGAAGAGACGGGGGGAATAAATACGAGAAATATAAAAACTTATTTTCTGGAAATATGAGAAATAATTAATATTAGATTGTTTTAATCACATTACATTTAACTGTATATTATGATATTATTAACAGGTTCAATTCACTCAAATAAAACAACATAATATAACACATCATAAAATTTATTATAAAAAATATGAATAACATTCAAATAACTATAACAACATCTATTTAATTACACTTACGACTTATTTGAGCTTACATAAAAATTTATTTATAATAAGTAATACAAATATTTGAATTGCTCATTTATATACAAATTAGATGCATAATATAAATTATACATTTAATTTATGATACTGTAATACATCTTGTGATTATAAAAATATTTCTCTAAAATGTTTCTTCCTCACGACATATTATTGTCTAGTATAGCCCACATACTTTATTTGCAGGTATCGCTTGATCTGAAACAAGGAAAGAAATTATTAAAAAACAATGAAACAAAATATTTTATTTTCACATAAATTATAACTCTTACTATAAATGCAAGTGAAGCCATCTTTACAATTTATTTTATTGTAGTGAAACTTCTTTAGGCGCGTTGAGAGTAAAATTTCAAGCTCGCGTCATAGCACTACCGTCACCTCATGGAGTAAGACGACGATTTTAGTATCTTTGAATCTTGCCAAAGAAGTTTCACTTCTGACATGTGCTCGGCACACACGCTCTTTTTTTT
>CAJQZM010013633.1:0-21005 GCA_907164665.1 Colias nastes
ATATTTTATTGTAATATTATTTCAGGATTACCTCGTGAAGTGGCCCGACTTCGTTTACGACCAACACGGTCGTCGTCCATCTTGCATTCAGTTGAAGATCTATCCACTGACAGTACGTGTGTTTATAAAGCCAGTCGACGAAAGCTTAGCAGGTTTGTATACAGAGTGGAAATTTTCGATGGGCCCTGCAGGGAAAGTAAAGTGAAATAATGAATGAAAATAGTGAATAAAAAATGAAAAATTCCAGATTTTCAAAAAGATGAATTCTTAAAACTCGAGTACAACACAGTTATGGGTACCCATAACAAGCAACCCGCCAAACTTTGCCACCAGCACGTGAACTATAGTTTAAGATTATGTTTTCATAGATAAAATGCTCACATTAGCGAAGCGGTATATGCCGGCTGCGCGAAGTTAGAGAAGAAAACATGAATTTTTAGGAAAAATTTAGCAAAAATTTTTTGTCGTAATTTTGTTGTTTAAGTATTTTTTACGTGATCAGTGTATGCAAAACTACAAGTCCCTTCGCGCTTAGTATACCAATAGTGGGACACCCTGTGTAAACTTTTTTTTATATTTTACAGATCTCTATACATAAAACCGCCGTTGCCCAGTAGAATAATTCCCAACAAAATAGTGGAGCCGGAAGTGAAGAAAGACATAGAAGAGAAGAAAGAAGAGAACGTAGAAGAAGAAGTTAAGAGTGGATGTGTTGGGACTATATCCAGGTAATAAACTAGCTGATAGATCTGGCTTCGTCTGCGATATAGGCGAATTTTAGAAATGTTATTTGGAAATAATATACATATAGTCGAGCCAATTTAATAGGCAACATTTGACGTCTATCAATTTTATCTTCGAAGAGATGTAAACTGCTTAAAAACATCGATTAAAGTGAATTAATCGATACGGACTTGAAACATTTGTCAATCGAACTTGAAACACATGTCAATTTTAAAATTCATCAGGCGAATCCCTGTCCCAGTAATATACTTTCTTTCGTAAATTAAAGGAGCAAAATAAGACAACTATGATACATAATTAAAAAAACACAACGCATTTATTAATTTATAATGATTTTTATTCACAAGTAATCAATGTATTCGATTCTAGATGTCAGATTTCGATTTTTAGAGTAACGTCTCTGGTATTTAAAAAGAAAAAAGGTTTATTGACACAAAATTGTAGCGACGTCAGTTCTATAAATCAGAAACAGTTTATATTATGTTTAGAATGGTTTATCAGTAAAATAAAATCTTAAAATTACTTGTATCGGCCATCATTATTATAACTATGTAATCGTAATTGAAAAAAGTTAAGCAAATGTGCAGTTCTAACAAAACGAAATCATGATAATCTATGTCGTCGTTACTAAGTTACGTTGTTGAATTTTGTTGAACTGTCAAATGTTGCCTATTAAAATGGCTCTACTATAGTTTTCTAAAGAAAAATAAAATTTGTTTAGTCTGGTGGACTACAGATTTTTAGTTCAGTTTGTTTAGTTAATTTCTTTTAAAATTTGTAAATAAATTGTGGCAAAGTATTTATATGAATTATTGAACGAATGAACGAAAGACCTATAGAAATAAATGTAATACTACTAAGTATTTAGTGATAAAATACACTGTTTCTTTGATTATCATCATTGTTATCTTTGTACTATCCACTGTTTTTTAAAGTTATTTATACTGCATTTAACACAATTCACTTTTAAAAATATGAATTTTAACTCTATTCCAGATATCTAGACGTGTCCCTACTAAAATCATGGCGGTTCGGCCTGCTATGTACCTCCGTAGCGCTCATGTCTTGCGGCTCACCGTACGCGCTATACTATCTACCTGCTTATACCGTCGCCGCGGGACACAGTAAGGCGGCTGCTGGTGAGTTAGTGAGTGAGTGAGTGAGTGTGTTAATGAGTGAGGGAGAAATAAGGCTGTCATTCTGTGTTCAAAACGTATATTAACGTTAGGTTATGTAGGACTTTTGAATGAGTAAATGAATGAACGATTGACTTAATTAATATTCAATATTGTAAGGTTATTTTTTCGAGTGTGATATTAGACTTTTACAAATAAATTTCATACAAGATCACTGAATAATGTATGTAAGTATGAAAGAAAGACTGGGTAAGAGAAAGGTCGATAGAATATCCTTTTGTACTTATATCTATCCGAATTTATAGATAGCAAACGAGCAGACGCGTCGCCTGGTGTTAAGCGATACACGCCGCCCATAAGCATCCACTCCACTGGGAAGTGGATGTGTTGCTGTCCTCAAAGGGATTTGGAAGGAGTTAGGTAGAAGGGGCGAGGATGGGAGGGAATGAGGATAGGGAAGGAGAGGATGGGTAGGGGATGGGAAGGGATGTGGGCCTCCAGACCCCTCACTCACCGTACGGAACGTGACAGTAAACTGTCACTATGGCGCCGATGTTCTGTGAGGGTGTGGTACCTTCCCCGGTGCGAGCGTGGCCCAATTCGTGCCGAAGCATGCTCGACTCCCACTCAAACTCGACTCCAACTCTTTTAATACATTACAAAATAATTACTCAAGCAAGAAAGTCAAAACAATTAACCTAATTAATTAAAAAATCTTAAAATGTAACATTTATTTCAGGTCGTCTAGTAGCAATCAGTGCTGTGTTGGATCTCTGCGGCAGACTGGGGCTCGGCTGGCTGTGTGACTTACATCTGTTTTGTAGACGAAAGGCGTATATAATCAGGTAATAAATCGTTTTTTTATTCAAATTATTTTATTTATCTATTATAATTTTCGGTCCTTCTTTTTTGTTATATAGTCATATAAAAAACCCTGCGGTTAAATCCTTCGATTTTAATAAAATATCTAAGGATCGAGTTTATTTATTATCGTGCGAAATAATCTGATATACATATGTATTTCCTGTACCACGAAAAGTATATGAAAAATGATTAATATTAACCCCACCGCCTAGTGATTAATATTAATAAAAAGAGCAGAACTTTAAAACAAAACAAAGATAAAATCCGGACGAAGTGAATTAAAATACAAATAAAAAAAAAATATTTTCCTATTATTTCAGTATCCTTGTCGCCGGTATCGCAGTACTGACATTACCCAGTTTATCATCGTGGTGGGCTCTTGCGATTGCTTCAGGTATTATATATAATTTTTCCTATATATTATTTAACTAGCTTACCGCCCGCGGCTTCGCCCGCTTTGTCTAAAACCTAATAAATTATATACTAAAACCTTCCACTTGAATCACTCTATCTATTAAAAAAACCGCATCAAAATCCGTTGCGTAGTTTTAAAGATTTAAGCATACAAAGGGACATAGGGACATAGGGACAGAGAAAGCGACTTTGTTTTATACTATGTAGTGATGAATGAAAATTATAAATGTATGAACGATAAGATTAAACTTTGCTTTACTTTTTATTAATCGAACACCTACTTAAATAAAAATCTAAGTATGTGAATAAACGAATGTTGACTAAAATAAATATTAAAAAAATATTGGTACGAATTTAATGAAATTTCAATGAAAGAAGATTGAATTAATTCTCGAATGAATCAATGAATGAGTTATTGAACGAACGAATGTATTAATGAACGAATATCCTTTATACTCTAGATACACATCTATACTAATATTATAAAGCTGCAGAGTTTGTTTGTTTGAACGCGCTAACCTCAGGTACTATTGGTCCGATTTGAAAGATTATTTTGTTAGATAGCCCATTTATCGAGGAAGACTATAATATATCATCACGCTAAGACCGACAGGAGCGGAGCCACGCGGGTGAAACCGCGAAGCGTTAGTAATGAATAAATCGCGTTTAAAATCCGTTAAAATCTTAAATTTCTACATATTCATTCAAACTCATTCATTCACTCACTCACTCACTCATTCCTCTACCCTTTTTATATTCCAGGCGCCTACGGCCTCTGCCTAGGCTGTTGGTTCCTCCTAGTCCCCGTATTACTAGCGGATGCCTTTGGTACTGCTCGTATAGCGTCATCGTATGGTCTAGTTAGAATGTTCCAGAGTTTGGCGGCTGTTTCTGTACCACCTACAGCCGGTGAGTTAAATAAATACAATAATAAGGGATATTGAATTTAATTTTTGTGTAAGTAATTGATGTTTATTACCGCCAATAATGTTCGAGGATGTGTTGGCGAGGAATGCGTTTGTAAATAACCAATAGTATCGCTTCAAACTAAATGAAACGTTATGATTGGTTCTTTCAAACACATCCTCGCACATTATTGGTGGAAAAGCACCCTGAATAACAATATTCATTTTAACATATTTTCCATTTGTTAACTTTTTAAAAATCTCAAGTGATCCGTAACCCTTATAAACCTTATCGCTGAATGGTATATTCTTCCAAACAACCTAAGGAATCATTATTAAAATACCCTTGATATTTTTTTAGAAATATATATATATATATACTAGTGGTCCGCCCCGGCTTCGCCCGTGGTACCTACATGTTTAAACTATCCTATCTCTCAAGTTGGATCGAACTGCACATGGTGTACGAATTTTATTATAATCGGTTAAGTGGTTTAGGAGTCCATTGAGGACAAACATTGTGACACGAGATTTATATAATATATTAAGATTACATTTAAAATCCGTTTATAATTCTTTAGTAAGTAATTTCTAAATGTATTCGCCTAAAATCAGACACAAGAAAATACCACTAATATTTTAATTGCATTTCCAGGTTTAATTCGTGACGTCACAGGCGGATACTCCTGGTGTTTCTATGGAATGGGTTCATGTATGGTGCTAGGTTCGATTCCCGTCATAGCATTCCACATTGCTACGAAGAATAAGGAAAAAGAGTGAAAAATTAAAAATAAAATATGTCGGTATCAATGTCACCCGAATTGGGTATTGGCGCGAAAACATTTGACAATTAGTATTGTCATGTAAAAAAAAAAGAAAAATTTCGCGCCTTTTTTTAGATCATAGATAAACTAGTGTATCTGTCTGTATTATTGTTGTATCCAAGTAGCTTATATCTAATACACTGGAGATTTCAGTATGAACATTAACTTGTAACAAGAAAATATGACATGGAATGACGCCTGTATGTTTTTTTTATCCCTTTCACACCTAACTTGGCAAGTTAGGTGTGAAAGGGATAAAAAAACATATAATATGGGGCCTTATTCATAAATAAATTTGTGTTAGAAGAGCTTTTACAATTATTATTTAAATTATAGAAATATGAATAGTGAATACCTACCCTAATTTGAAAAAAAAATATTTTCTGTGTGAAGGAATACTCCATTGATAGCTTATAGCTAGGAATTGTTATTTAAATTGCTGTAGTAGCAATGCCAAAAAATATTTGAAATTTAATTTCTGAATCAACCTCAGATGCGAAATTTATTTAATTACGAATGAAAACTTAAGTCAGTTTCACAAGTTTTAGATATTATGCATTGAGGTATTATTACTACGTATCTAGAGAGGACACCACGAACAAAATCTGTGCGACAATCGCGGCCGCGGCGCGGGCGGTGTGGGGCGCGCGTGGGGCGGCTAGTTAGTCATAGATTTAAGCGATGTTCGAGACGCTTGGCTCTAACTCGTGTTACAAATAGTTTAGTAGCAATGCCCTCTCTAGTACGTAGTACATTGTAACTCAATGATATTATGGTTATCTGTCAGTTAAAATGATAAATTTTCGAAGTGTGAAGCCTATCCGTGACTTTAATCTATCGCAACTTGCACGTAATATTGCAACAAATGTGTGTTTTACAAATTGTAATGTTGTAATGTCAAAGTTTTGACATTGTAAAATTATTATATATGTGGTGACAAACAACCCGTACGAATTAACTTGAGACCTAACCCGATGACGTTATTACAATATGTTATTCTCAATGTAATATTATAGGCAAAATAAAAAAATACGTGTGGCACTCGAGGACTGCCGCGGTAAAGCTATTGCATAGCATCGCAACGCTGTGCCGGTTGGAGTGGGGGGTGTTCATGGGGTGTTAGGTTTTTTCGTTACGGAATTTTTACATTCGGTCGCCGCGCTCAAAGTCTGAAATAAAAGCTTATACAATAGCTTAAAAACTAATATATCGCATGTGTTGCATTCCAGCGGAGTCTCAAGTTGACTCGTTCGGGTTATAAAACTCACGGCACGTAAGTTTCGCGCTGACCTTGAAGTGGAGGGGATCTATTTGAACGAAATAAAGGCGAACTTGCCGTAAAACATTGAAGGTCACCGCTAGACTTACGTGCCGCGACCAATACCTATATTGCGACAAATATGTGTTTTACAATTATTGACATTATTGTAATGTCAAAGTTTAGATACATTTTGACATTGTAAATTTATTATCTATGGTGAACTAGACGTAATTATAGTTATATTGTAGAAGAATATGCTTCATTTGCAACATAGTTGTTAAAATATCGTCGTATTTTTTTTACAATTTAGATAGCTTTATGAATAGGCCGTTGTCTTATAGGCCGAGAGATACTGACAGAAAATATTAGGTCATTTGTAAAGTCCATTTCAAGAAAGAAGTCCCGCGGACAATTATGGAACTAATTTAACAGATGGGGAGATCGGCAAATACATTGCATATATCAATTATTTTATCTAAATATTTGAGTCGTAGTAGTATATAAAATGAAATTAAATGAACGATACATAATTTCCCCCACAGATTTCCCCACATTTAACCCTGCCAACATTATTACGCGCGCATACAGCGCTGCGTCTGCGGGACTTCTTTCTTGAAATGGACTCTACAAGTATGGCGGTTCTTCAGGCAATGACAATATTTTTTGTTAGTATCTCCCGGCCTATTATGTTATTTATTCCATTGACTTATAAATAATTTGTCAATATTTAAAGTTTCTTGTAATATCGCCCTAGACGTTGCTTATTTTTAATACAATTTTTTTTCTTGTATGTTGTTGACAGACATCTTTGTATAAGGGCCTAGAAGAGAAATAATTCATGCAGTAGTTTAAAATAAATAAAAAGTGCGTGTGTGCCGAGCACACGTGTCAGAAGTGAAACTTCTTTAGCAAGATTCAAACATACCAAAATCGTCTCCCTACTCCATGACGTGACGGTATTGCCATGACGCGACCTTGAAATTTTACTCTCAACGCGCCTAAAGAAGTTTCACTTCTATAAATAAATAAACTTGATGTAGTAAATAAAACAAAATCACGTGTGTAGCCAACTAGCCATGTTATTTTTTTAGCTTAGAACGTTTCTAACATTTTTATTGGATGTTAGGAATGATATGTTATTGTTAAGTTAGATTCCACTTAGTTTGGTGATAACTGTCTATGGTTTGATTTTATAAACCACTAGCTGCTCCGCGCGGTTTCACCCCCGTGGCTCCACTCCTGTTGGTCATAGCGTGATGAATGATGATAAGCGTCATAGCCTATAACCTTCCTCGATAAATGGGCTATCTAACACCCGGCTATCTAGTAGTTCCCGAGATTAGCGCGTTCAAACAAACAAACTCTGTTCAGCTTTATAATATTAAGTATAGATTACTATTTTATTTAAAATATGTCCTCGAATTATGAAATTATGTTTTTGCGTATTAAGTTTAATTTGGAGTCTGATTGAAATAAGTTTTAATTGTATGTTTTATTTAATAAGCTTTTCATTCATTAGTTATAAAATATAAAAAATGTGTGCGTGTACTAGTGTACACACGTAAGAAGTGAAACTTCTTTATGACCTTATTTTTCAAAAAATAATTTACTATATGCAACTTTACAGAAATACGTCGAATCACGCGTGGTAGGGATAAGAAAAAGATGGCGCGTAACGGAAAAATGTCACGCGTAACGAAGAAAATATGTTACACTAAATTTTTTTCCAACCCCGATAAAGAAGTTTCACTTCAAAAAACGATCTCATATTATTATAAATAAGATCTTATTGACTGAAATATAACATAGTTAACTTTAGAAATGTACTGATCAAAATCATTTACTATGTAAGTAAAAATTTTACAATTTTTTTTGCTTTTTTATATGCACTTATAGAAGTCGCAGAAAATTTTACGATAACATTTATTTAGTCGTATTATGTTGACATATTTCATTCACTTAACATTATTTTATGTTAAAATTAATATATTGTTTTTATTTTATTATATGTGTTTAATTTCATATTATTTCCCGAACCCGCCATTTTCTTTTGCAATCCTAGAATGAAATTTTTTTTAGTTATACCTATAAGGAGTTTAGAATAATTATTTTAAAATTTATGTGATTATAATAAAGATAAATAATATATAAGTTTATTAAAGAATAGATACTATCGTTATGTCCAGGTTTTTATTTAAATCCTTAGTTCTACAATATATTCAATGTTGAATTTTTCTGGAATATTTTAGAGGCAAAATAAAGCATTTTAAAAAATATGAAAGAACACCTTAGTTTTTTTCGTGGTAGTCATAATAACACACTAAATTGAGGTAATGGAATAGATTTGTAAATAGTATTTACTCTATGGATATGAAATATTACATGCATTTTATTTTTTTAAGAGCCTACATTGAGAACATTCGCCTTATTCTTACAGACCTTTTAGCTTACATCTATATCATTAACTAGCTTACCACCGCGGCTTCGCCCGCTTTGTCTAAAACCTAATAAATTGTATACTAAAACCTTCCTCTTGAATCACTCTATCTATTAAAAAAACCGCATCAAAATCCGTTGCGTAGTTTCAAAGATTTAAGCATACAAAGGGACATAGGGACAGCCGACAGAGAAAGCGACTTTGTTTTATACTATGTAGTGATTATATACTTACTGATATCATTTTAATAAATGATTATAAATCATTTATTAATATCATTTTATAAATTTTATAAATCTATCATTAGTATCATTTTAATAAATGATTTATAAAATATGTAAAAAGGATTTCACAGGAATTTAGCTCAGTTTTCATACATTAGGTAGTTTAGCTTTTTATATGTATAGGAAAATATGCTTATAGATGTAGTGGTTTTTGGCTGTGTCATTTGAGATATTGAATGTTCAAAAGGAATAGTTAACTAGCGTATTTGTTTATTAGACTTTAGCCAAAGTTTGGGTACGAGACTTGTTGTCGTTATTGGGAGTTTAGAAATGTAGCTAAAAGAAAATAGTACCTATATTATTACTAACAACTATATGGATATTAAATTTATCTGAAATAAATTAAATAAATAAATAAAATTATTATTTGGCAGAGTCATCGCTTGTACCTTAACATAATTCAATTCTTTCCACCCGCGGCTTCGCCCGCGTTTTCGTAGAAAAACCCGCATAGTTCCCGTTCCCGTGGGATTTCCGGGATAAAACCTATCCGGTAATACAAGTTACCCTCTATATGTGTGCTAAATTTCGTTGTAATCGATTCAGTAGTATTTGCGTGAAAGAGTAACAAACATAGATACACATACCTACATCCATCCTCACAAATTTTCGCATTTATAATATTATTATTTTAAGTAGGATTCAGAAAATATGTAACTAGAAAATAGCATATAAAATGCACTGATCTCTTAGACTATGTTTTATTAATGACAAGTGTGGACGCAAACAATAGCTTTTTTATTCCATAGATATGCCTTGTTCTATAATTATTTTAACCTGTCGTATTTCACATAGACAACTATTACAGTGACAGATCCCTGGTTTAAAGTTAGACTGTGTTTAAATTGTTTTGTGGTAAGACCACTAATGACCAAAATAAATTATATTCCAATTGCCAATAGCATTGTAACATTACATAATTATGTAACCTAGGCGATTAAATTTAAAGTTAACATTTAAAATACTGAATGTGTGTATTTACTACAGTTAAGTCATAATAAATTAAAAACTTAGGTAATTATTGATCATTATAGTAGGTATTTTCTTGTGTTTGATTTAGGCGATTATTAATTATTATACATTTATTAATTATTATACATTTTAACCGATTTTAAACGCGATTTATTCATTATTATTATCCCGACGTTTCGCACTTTGCAGCGAGCGTGGTCACGGGGAGACTGACAGTCTAAACGGGATAATAATATTACATATTACAATGAATAAATCGCGTTTAAAATCCGTAAAAATCTTTAATTTCTTAATAATTATTCTAAACTATAATGCCAGTAACAGACAATTTTGTAGAGATGAATGTTTTTTGACATATTGTGTCAAAATGTTTTTTTTTTCGTGGTTTTTGCAATTTAAGAAAATGGATGTGTTTATAGCATGTTTATAGTGTACTAGCGGTCCACCCCGGCTTCGCCCGTGGTACATATTTCGCAATAAAAGGTAGCCTATGTTCTTTCTAAGGTTCTAAAGATTGTCTGTGCCAAATTTCATCAAAATCGGTTGAGAGGTTTAAGCGGGAAAGCGTAACAGACAGACAGACAGACAGAGTTACTTTCGCATTTATAATATTAGTAGGGATTTATATATATGTAGTACCAGTATATTATTATTAGTCTGTGGTAGTACACTTTATTAGCCTTAGTATCGTGTAATATTATAATTCATGTTAGTAGGTTGTAGTTTGTAAGCAGACATTGTAAATCTTAAGTTTACAATTGATTCTATTGAATTTACCTATAAGTACCTACGCACGCTTTGTTCATTACCATTGAGTTACTATGTACTACGTACTAGAGAGGGCATCGCTACTACACTATTTGTAACACGAGTTAGAGTCAATCGTCTCAAGCCAATGTTTTTTTTTCATTGATTGGTTTTAATTTATAAGTAATAAGAGGCAGAATATCTACAAAGTGTATGACTCACTAGCCGCCCCGCGCGCGCCGCCGCGGCCGCGCTTGTCGCACAGATTTTGTTCGTGGTGTCCTCTCTATACGTAGTAATTAATACCTCAATGTTCGTTACATATTATTATATGTAATTGTATTAATTTATAAGTAAAATAATGCAGTTGGCCTTTTTAATCATAATTAAAGTAATTAGCCGATCGTAATGTAAGCTAATAAAACTGGAAGACTTAAATAATTAATATCAAAGAATTTAAACTTTTAATGTACAAGGGACGTAGTGATTAAGAAAAAAATATGTGTGCGTGTACTAGTGTACACACGTAAGAAGTGAAACTTCTTTATGACCTTATTTTTCAAAAAATAATTTATGTACTATATGCAACTTTACAGAAATACGTCGAATCACGCGTGGTAGGGATAAGAAAAAGATGGCGCGTAACGGAAAAATGTCACGCGTAACGAAAAAATGTTACACTAAATTTTTTCCAACCCCGATAAAGAAGTTTCACTTCAAAAACTTGTTCGTAATAATTTTGCTTTTGTTTTCATTGCAGCGCCATCTATCCGTGAATATGAGCATAAACAATTTGCTTAGATATCAAAATTTGTGTTTAGTCTATGATTAAAATGTTTCATTTATACATTTTTGAAAGGTATATCTGTGGGTAACATTATATTCAATCAATTGCCTAACTGCTTGCCTAGCTTGCTTGCTTAACTCATGCTTTTTTATTGAATTGTTAACCTTTGTTAAAGTCGGTTAAATATTATATTAGATACAAGAAATATTTAAAATAACGATCCATTTATAATCTAAACACACATTCGACTGTCTTCTTCTTCTTTTTTGTTTAGTATGGCTTTCCCGATCCCAGTAGAGACGGATTCTGCCAGTGTCCAGTGCACATTCGACTGTTGACTTGGTTGACATTATTATAATTTTGACATATTAATGTCAACAATTCGTGGCATTGTAATTGGAATGTTTAATTTTACATTTACAGTTTTATTTGCAAAATCAGCATATAATTGTTCAGATTAAACTATTTCGACGGATTTAAATCGTCAAAATAACCGATTTAAATCCGATACCGTTCAATCTCCATATTTCTGTACATATGAATGTTATAATGTATTTGATAAATAAATATATTGATGTGAGAATAAAGTAATTTAGTAACTGCATTTATTGCTTTTTTTTTTCACCCCAAACAATTTAGATTTTTTATTACTTAGAATTTATATCAAAATAGGTTCAGCTAGTTTCGTGTGAGAGCTACAGCCTACGCCCTACATACCTAAAATATTATGTCATATTTATTTTTTATTATGATTCTTAAAATATTTCCACTAAAATATTAATAGATTATCAATTATTTAAAGTAGTCTAACGGTCAATTTTTTTTTATTTGCCTCGGCAAGGCAAAAGACGAGGGTTCGAAGCCCGCCTCGTGATTTACCTATTTCTATTTTTTTTTAATTTCTCATTTATAAAGCATTTGAATGCTAAAAAACTCAATATTAAAATAACAGTAACCGCATTTGCCGAAAACTTTGCTTTAAAAATCGAAATGTCCTACAAACGTAAGACCACACAAGTAGAATGAATGTGTGTACAGTGTACGGTGTACCTACAGCTACGTAGGTAGTAGGTACGTAGGTAATAGGTATCTTCCTGTGTGGACTACATTTTTTCCAAAGCGTAAGTTCCTAATGGAAGAACTATACTATCTACTATATTATTAAGTACTTAGATAGGTACTTAATATGGAAAATTTCGGTTTGTTACTTTGTTTGAACGCGCTTATCTCAGGAACAACTGGACCGTTTCAAAAATTTTTTTCACTGATGTACGTGATCCTTGAGTGCTATACTATACCTATAACTTATAAGGCTTATATGCTATATATTATATAGCTTATATGCTATATATAAGTATAGGTGTACCAAGAACGAAGAAGAATTAAAAAAATCAAACCAGTTTATTCTATGTGCCCGTCACTTTAACAAACGGGCCACACCTATTACATAAACTAGGTTTATTTCCACTAAAACTCGTTACATTATTAATAATCAATTAAAACGAATCAAGGTTATGAATAATAATTATTTCGGTCCGTATCAACATCCTGCCGTGACGCGATGACAAGCCCCCGCAGTTTACGCTTCAAGCGATACAGCGCCGTAAGATTGGCCGTCTAACCAAAACTTTTATAATAACTAGCTGTTCTCCGCGGTTTCACCCGCGTGCTCAGCTCCTGTTGGTCTTAGCATGATGTTATATATAGGCTATATATATAGGCTATATATATATAGGTTATATATATAGGCTATATATAGGCTTCCTCGATAAATAACTATCTAAAAGAATTTTTCAAATTGGACCAGCAGTTCCTAAGATTAGCGCGTTCAAACAAACAAATTCTTCAGCTTTATAATATACTAGCGGTCCGCCCCGGCTTCGCCCGTGGTACATATTTCGCAATAAAAGGTAGCCTATGTTCTTTCTCAGGGTCTAAAGATTGCCTATGCCAAATTTCATCAAAATCGGTCCAGTAGTTTATGCGTGAAAACCATACATACATACATACATACATACAAACCTTTCCTCTTTATAATATTAGTATAGATAGATTTCTTATCAACCAATTACGACCCAGGGTTTCACCATGGATAATATTTTAATGCTATATATCATCACGCTAAGACCAATAGGAGCGGATTAATGCGTGTGAAACCGCGGAGCATAGCTAGTTAAAAATACATACCTATATATGAATTTATGACTTGATAATTCCAGGATTAGTAATGCAGTTCAAAGTCCATTTATTACATAGGGTAAGGTAAGTTAATGCTACGTCATGCAATGATCACATAATGCTCAGTGATACATGCTATATTATAATTTTTTACAAATATGTGCTGACGCGTCATGCTTCAGGATAAAATATAACTATAACATTATTAATCTGGAAGTGTCTGTTTGTCTGTTGAGTTTTCAACCCCAAATCGCTGAAAGAAATTGGATGAATTTTCATGTATTGAGAGAAAGCTGAGAAGGATAATTAAATCACAGATTAATAATAATATACTACGATTAAATGAATAAATTCGTATTACTTACCCATAACAAATACTTTGACGACCATAGTAAAAATCCTTACTAATGTAAAGCATAGTGGCTTGATGAATATTAGGAATTAAAGTTATTTTGACCGCCTCCTAGGTAACTCCTTGGTTGACGCGTGAGCGTAGAACCAAGTGGTCCTGGGTTCGATTCCCGGTGGAAACGTAGAAAAAAAAATGTATTGGTCTGGT
Source organism: Colias nastes (assembly GCA_907164665.1). Lineage (NCBI taxonomy): Eukaryota > Metazoa > Arthropoda > Insecta > Lepidoptera > Pieridae > Colias > Colias nastes. The sequence continues at coordinate 14,113 of CAJQZM010013633.1, forward strand.
AGGACACAGAAGGCTGATCACCTACTGGTCCCTAAAGAGAATCGATCAGTGAAACAGATGTATGCATAACGCATAGGGACTTCACTTTAAGTTATTTTTACAAAAATCTGTATTAAAATACAATAAAATGTGAGTCATTCAAAGTATGATAGAATCGTGTGCAACAAACACGCATATGACCTTTGAAATTCTAGAGCTCTTATTAATTTCCTTAATAGTTTATAGGAAAATTGTAATTGTTGCGTATGTGTGGCTTATTGTGGTATTTCTATTTACGCAATCATATTGACATACCTGCATTTTCAAATATATTATTAATTGGTAACTTTCCCGCGGCTACGCCCGCTTTGTCTAAAATCTAATAATTAATTATCTTCCTTTGAACTACTACTTATTTAAAAAAAAGATAATAATGCGTAGTTTAAAAGATAGGGATGCATTCATAGGGACAGAAAACAACGGGAAGCGACTTTATAATATTATAATGTAGCCTGTAGTGATTAACTGACCCGGAAAAACATTTTTCTGTCAAGACACTTTTATCATTCAGGGGCTCAAAAATCATTTTCGACCTAATAAGTACCTATTGTCAGACTGAATATCAACAAAAAAGAATACAAAACTTTCAAGCCGTCCCCAAGCAGTTCGGTTACAAACCCTGAAACGAAACCGCGTGTAAAAACTATAGCAAAAAGTTAACCGTAAGAGTACATAATAATAATAATATAATAAGTACTTTATGTCAATGCAGCGCAAAGCGCTTAAGAGCGTGACCGCTTACTATTTTTTAAGCTACCGTAACAGCAGTTGTAGCGTGTAGTATTCAGTTTACTAAGAAAACATGTCATCGCGCAATTTATTTTAGTCCTTAACTCTTATGAAATACGGAATATTTTTCCATGAATCCTGGTTACTACAAATTTTAATGCTCTACGAATGAAATTGCACCCTAACTAAATTGATATAAAGTTTATTATTCCTTGTGTAGGTACTGGAATGTATAGGACAACATCCTATCCATATCCACAACCGGTTCAATGACGTCACTGACCACACAGACCGCGACCACGCGACGTCCGCATCATTCCAAATTCGAATTTCGGCTGCCGCGCTGCTTACATGCAATATCGCACGTTTGCCGCCAAAAAGGATTAAATGTCATCTTGACATAATTTTTTTTATATTTGTGCTGCACAAAGGTTTTAGTGGTTTTGTGTTTATTGAAGCGAATAGTGAAAGTTGAACTTGCAAGCTCCGGTTACAGAATGGCGGTAATTTTTTTTTCAGTTTTTTTTTACTTTAGCTATTCTGTTTAAATGTTTACGTTACAGTATAATATTTGTATTCAGATATATTCATATTTATTAATGATAGAGCGTATTGTTCCTTTAATACAATAGTAGCTCTACATAACAATATATGAATTATTAATACTTCGCTGACCTTTTAACTATAATAATGTCATTTTTATTCGTTCGATATAGATCTAAATTCTAAATCCTTACAATTATTAATCTATACTTATATTATAAAACTGAAGAGTTTGTTTGTTTGAACGCGGTAATCTTAGGAACTACTGGTCCGATTTGAAAAATTATTTCGAATATTGTCGAGGATGGCTACAGGCTATATGCTATAATATCATCACGCTAAGAACTAAGGAAAGATTTGACTTCTTATTTGTTACGATTTCAATGGAAAAACTACCTATTTTATTTACAAAATTCATTGACCATAAGAAAATTTTATAGGCTTTACATCTCTACCGAGCCAAATTAGCTCTATATTTTTATAGAGCTCTATATTATCTATATTAATTAGCTCTATAAAAATATAGTGTGAGTATTTGTGACTCGGTAGAGATGTAGAGCCTATAAATTTTCTTATTTCAGGTCACTCATTACAAAGGCAGAGGCAGTTGCTATACTAATTAATATCTATAAGTACTTATAATATTATAAAGCTGAAGAGGTTTTTGGTTGTTTGAACGCGCTTATCTCAGGAACTATAACTGGTCCGAGGTGAAAAATTATTTCAGTGTTAGATAGCCCATTTATCGAGGAAGGCTATAGGCATATATCATCACGCTAAGACCAACAGGAGCGGAGCAATGCGGGCAAAACCGCGGGGCACAGCTAGTTGAATATAATATACAAGTTTATTTCACAGTGTTTTGAATTACAAACACATTTCGCATGTCATTTATGAATACAAAGAATGAATAATAATTAATGTAAACAAGTGAAATGATACTTATCATAAACACAACAGCTATAGGTAAAAGATACCTACCTTTATATTTATGTTATATATTTATATATAAATATGTTTTTTGTCAATAAATTTATTTAATAACATTTTCATATTTAAAAAATGACAAGTAGTATTGTAAAATAAAAAAAATCAGGATTGGTACAACCATAGAAATCTAAATAACAAGGCACTAGAAGTCGTAAGCGCGCGTGACATTGTCGCCGCTCAGGTGGTTACCATGCCACAAGTCTGTTCGTCGCTTGTTCAGTTGTTCCTGACACGTGCGTGAGTAAACATGGTGTGTTGCAGCATTTCCCAGTGCGGAAATTCTTCCATAAATTGTAATTATACTAATAAAGGAATAACATTTCACCGGCAAATATTTTTGTTTATAAATATTGCCGTTTTTCCTTAAAATTAAACAATATTTACAAGTAATACGAATGACACAGTCAACCGTTCCTCTCATCACGTTTAGCTATACATTGCCTTTTACTATTGTCAACATCTGACAGGTCGGTTGTTATAACTGCCAGATGTTATCAAATGACAATTACAAGAAGCAATGTACTGCATTGTTAACGATAAAGAGTAAATAGTCGCAAGCTAGTGATGTGATGTGTTAAAATTTTTTTGCGTAATACGATGTTAAAATATAATGTATGTAGTAGTTAACTAGGTTTTTATTTATTTCAATATAAGTCTTATGACGACTGATGGTATAATTGGATTATATTTTAATTTGAATTTTATTTTATTTTTATAACTGATATAGTTATAACTTTTTTAACTAAGTACATCGATACAATAATTTTCGGACAATTTTACTGTCGATACAGAATAACATTAATTAAATATACAATAATGCCATAATGTAAAGGACATTCTTCGTTTTGGTTGACAAAACTATTTTATATTAAATATATTCTTTGTAGATTTCCACAATGTCCTGACATTAAGGACAAATGGATATCCGCGACTGGGAAAAAAATTGTTAATTTAATCGGTGTACATACATAAAAAAATACAAAAAAAACGTACCGGCCGAATTGATAACCTCCTCCTTTTTTTTGAAGTCGGTTAATAAGTTTTAAATCTCTTTATAAACTAATTTCGTTGTACTCTTGTTCTATCTCTTCACGCCGTACTCCAGCAACACTCTCTCTTACTCTCACTTTCTAATTGATTTTGAATTTTTTGTTGTATGTGTATTCGGGACATACTACTAATATTATAAATACGAAAGTTTGTCAGTCTCTGTTGTCTTTATTTATTTATTTATTTAAATACTTTATTGTACTGCCAACAAAAAAAAAAATTACAAAAAGAAAACTTATACTAAAAGAAGACACAGCACAGATGGCGGCCTTATCACTTATAAGTGATTTCTTCCAGGCAACCAACTGAAGATGAGGTAACATAATAGAAAAAGGAGGTGGGTAAAAAGTATACGCAATAATTATGTAATATAATACTAATAGAAAAAAAATACTAATAAATATATGTACTATAAATAATACATAGATATAATAATAGATATCATATATATACATACGTATATACCTATAATAATATATACATACCATAAGTAAAATAAATACATACAATACATATCGTAATACATGTACATAATATAATATGTATAAAAAGGCAAATTACAGCGAAAGAGAGATCATGAGCTAAAATAAACTATCGCGAGTCAAAAGCAAGATTCAAGTAATGATTTCTGACAAGGCTTTTGAATGTGGATAGCGTTTGGGCTTGTCTGATATTTATCGGCAAGGCATTCCAGAGGTTAATGGCAGTAACCGTAAAGGAATCGCCATAGAAGTGTGTGCGGTGAAAAGGAATACCCAGAACAAGCCTATCCACAGAACGAAGAGAATAATTTTCACAATGCAGGAAGTTAAATTTATTTTTGAGATAGGAAGGGGTCTTAGGGTCAAAAAGGATACGATATAGTAGCTGCAAATAATGCACATTCCGGCGAAGACGGATTGGGAGCCACTTGAGCTTCTTGCGAAAGGAGGAGACGTGGTCGTATTTGCGAAGACCAAATACGAACCGGATACCGAAATTCTGAAGACGCTCAAGTTTTTTCTAATTGCTCCACTGATAAATCAGGAAAGCATGCATCAGCGTAATCAATAATGGGTAGGAGTAGGGATTGTGCTAGCATAATTTTTGTCGATATGGGTAGGAAGTTACGAAGACGCCGTAGAGAACTAGACGCAGCGTAAAATTTCCGACCAAGTTCCTGAATGTGATGGGACCAAGATAAAGTCTGATCCAAGTGAATACCTAGATTTTTTACATTCTTACTGTAGGGTATGATGACGCCGTGAATATTTATGGAAGGCAATATACCCCAGTCAACCTCAGAAAGTTGATAAGGACTACCGATAACGATAACCTGGCTCTTTGATGGATTCAACTTAAGGCCGAATTGATCGCACCAACCAACTAAGTCTTTCCTATGTTATAGTATAAAAGGGCTCGCAGTACATTTCAGATCTTTAAATTTATACTTTCAGCAGGAAATGCTATCACGTGGATCGATTTTTGTTATGGCACAATTGTTATAACTCTTATAGTTTTGGTGGTCTGGCGCGGTTCTGCATCAGGTGTTCGAGATTTTCAAATTTATACTCTCAGTTTCTAAACCCCCTCCATTTTTTTTAAATATATAATGTACAGATACTGTTTTACTATTTGTATTTATACATAAATAAATATTTAAGTACATAACATATTTTTATTTCTTATACCTATATCTACAGTCTGCCGTGGGCTCACGAGATGAGCCTACCACTGTATTAAAATCAACAACTATATATTTCTTATTTGTTAACTATCACTTAATTATCGATAACAAGGCTGATGATGTCTTACATCACTAAAGCGTTGAATGAACATTAATGAAATTTCAACCTTATTTCTATGCGTTGAGGTTCAAAGTTATATCTATCAAAAATTAACGCCCTCTGTTGTCGAGTAGCCGAATTTTTTCGTATTTGAAGTTTCTAAGCAAAAGGAAACAAAACATCTCACGTACCTAGGGTTGTTATACTAAAATAAACCGTAAAGTTGTGCGTTAGGGTACATATTAAAATGCGGAATTTATTAATTAAGTTAATTTTCATTAAAATGAAGCTGTCCAATCAAAGGCATAGTTTACTTGTGTGAACTGTCTAGTTATCGGTTTAAATGTGTGGGTTTTGGCGACAGTGGTTTTCATACTAATTATGACATTATAACACTTCTATTGCCTTGTTATTTAGATTTCTATGGGTACAACACATTAACTCAAGAACGGCTGAACGGACTTTAATTTCATATATCGTCACTTGAAATTGAAAATTCGTTCTTATTTTAAGTCGGTTACACATACATTCTACATCATATAGTAGAGTCATTTTAATAGGCAACATCTGACAGTTAAACAAAATTCAACAACGTAACCTAGTAACGACGACATGAAAATAAATCTCTTTATACTATAATCCTATCCTATCCTTCCTACTAATATTATAAATGCGAAAGTTTGTGAGGATGTGTGTGTGTTTGTTACTCTTTCACGCAAATACTACATAACCGATTACAATGAAATGTAGCACACATATAGAGGGTAACTTGGATTAACACATAGGATAGGTTTTATCCCGGAAATCCCACGGGAACGGGAACTATGCGGGTTTTCCTTTGAAAACGCGGGCGAAGCCGCGGGTGGAAAGCTAGTTCCATATAATTAAAAGCTAAAACAGATCATTATAATAATGCATTTAAATAATCATTTGTGTGAATACGGAAGTGAAACAATTACAGGATGTTCTCATTGTTTTTTATTTACGCAAGTGATTTTGGGTGTAAAAATGTTTTATTTCAGTTGCACTCATTCAAAATGTAATCTACTAACACACATGTAAAAACTTGGGAGTTATATTACATTTATAAACTAGCTTACCGCCCGCGGCTTCACCCGCTTTGTCTAAACCCAATAAATTAAGTATATATGTTACAGTCAAAACCCTGAACCAGTCAATAACGTTATTGACCGGTAAAATCAGTTAATAAGGATATTGACTAAGGGCGTCGGTTAATATCCTTATTAACTGATTTTATCTGATTAAACCAGTTAATAACGTTATTGACTAAGGGCATCGGTCAATATCCTTATTAACTGATTTTAAGTCGAGACATCTAGTCAATATAGGTTTTAACCGACGTGCCCAGTCAAAACTCTATGTATCTTATAATAAAAAATGTTTTATTAATTAATTCGGGGTATTGTTTGTAAACTGCTACCGCGCGAGAATACGTGCCCCGGCCCAAAATATTTTTGAAGATGGCAATTGTGTTTTAATTACAACTAGGTTTCCGCCCGCAGCTTCGCCCGCGCAGTCAAAGAAAAACCGCATAGTTCCCGTTCCCGTGGGATTTCCGGGATTGCGTTAGTTTCTGATTTGATGGAGTGACCTGCAGGTGTACTTCGTGTACTTCGAAGACTGCTACTGGAACTATTATACGAGTAGAGCTAGATTTACCGAGTTTGGGCTCGTTTTGTTAGTTATGTCGAGACCTTACCTCCGGACTTGATGGAGTGACCTGCAGGTGTACTTCGAAGACTGCTACTGGAACTA
>CAJQZM010013641.1:0-17007 GCA_907164665.1 Colias nastes
TGAGAAGACTAATGAAGGAAGTTAATTTGAAGGTTTGCAGACCAGCATGCCGTCCAGAACTCCTCAGACATAACAGAGAAGCACGTCTTCGTTTTGCACGAGAACATGAAAACTGGACCCACAGCCAGTGCGCTCGTGAAGTGTTCACAGATGACTGCTAAGGCACTTTACGAGCTTCAGATAGCCAAGAGTCAGTATAGAGGAGACGAGAAGAGAGGTTTTCACCCATCACCACACTCAAACTGCGATTTTTCATGGAGGGTCAATAATGGTATGGGGAGGTATATGTTCCGATGCTCGCACGGAGTTAGTTATCGTAGATAATGGCTTAAATTTGATCAGGTACATCGAGGAAATTCTCCAGAAACATGTTCAGCCCTATTACAGGTTTATCAGGGAAGAAAATTTGCTAATAATACACTATAACGCACGTCCGCGTGTCGTACGATGCGTATAAGAGTACCTTCAAGAGGTTATTATTGAAAAATTGGAGTGGCCAGCTCGTAGCCCGGATCATAATCCAATAGAACACATCTGGGACATGCTTAAAAGAAACATAAAGTTCGATTCCAACCCAGCAACAATGTTAGATGAGCTTAGAAATACAGCTGGGGCCGTTTGGTATACTATAGCTCAAGTGGACATCACAAATGTCTTCTAGAGTATGCCAGACTGGATGCAAACAGTGTTTAAGGCAAGAGAAGGAAACACCCTATATTAAAAAGTTCAATTTTTTTTTATGGAAACGTTCTTTCTAATTTTTGTGCATTTTTTAAGAAATCATTTAAATTTCACAGGAAATGCGTAAATTCTTGTTTAATTCATATCTACGCGGTAGTACTTCTTAAAAACTTCCAATTATTACTAAAAGTTAGTAAAAACATTAAAGTAACTAGTTTTGATTAAATTTTTATTGAATTTTGTAGTAGAAAATAAATAATGTTATTTTACGCAAAAATTTGCAGTGGCCAAGATTCCGTGCCGGTGAGGTAGTACCACAGTATTACAATATAATATTGTAATACTGTGATAGTACTAGGTATATAGGTACTTTAAAAGTTTAAAGTGTATAATATAACATGTGAATTTCTTAACTTTTAACTGCCTTAATACAGTTATTATGGAATTAATAAAATTATTTAGCCTTAATAATATGTAAGTTATTATAAAAAATGTACCTACTTACGATTAAAAATACTTGAAATAAGAATAAATGAATATTAAAAATCTAACTCTTGTATAAGTAGTGTTTTTTTAAGTTCTTTATTTTATCACGGACAATCAAAAATTAAATATAATAATTTCATTCCCACATCGTATTGTCTAACGTCTCATTGTTGTTCGTAAAAATATTATAAATTATAATAATTTAAGGAACAAAATCTTTTTTAAAAATAATAACTAAATTAATTATATAAATTTAAACGTTTTCGAAAAGATAAATACGGTGGATTTGTGAGGTCCAAGTTCCATAACTCAACCACTGAAATTAAAAATTAAAAATGTCTCGACTTCAAGCTCTCATATTCTGTGAAAAGGGAATAGCGATTCCTATTTCCCACCCGCGCGTTTGTCTGGCTGTTGCCCGTGTTGTTCACGAATCACGAATCACGTATGCCATTGCCGGTACGGCTGCCGGTATACTGTAGTCTGTATAGTTGAATGTTGATATTTCATTCATCATTTAACTGTCGAGCGGGACGCAAGTACCACAGCGCCGCGATTTTCGAATTAAAACGATCGTAAAATAACACGCGAATTTTAAAATAATTAATTAGTGAGTGAGAGTGGAGCTCGAGCACTGTTGTGGAACAGCAGTTATGTACTTATGTGTGCATTAGTTGTATGCTGATTTCATTATTTTGGTAAGTTTTCTAATGTTTATAGTTAAGTGCAGTAATCTTGTTTTAATTACGGCTAGGTAGATTACTTTTACGATTATTTTTTATGTACATATATTTCTGGTGAATGTGATAACCCTTTCAAAAGGTTACTTTTTATTTTATCGAGTAGTGTTGTTATAAAGGAAAAGTTTTTCTAATAATAATATTTAGGCGATATGTTTTAATTAAAAGATCCACTTCTAACTAATTGATACGAAAATGTAAATACGTTTATATGATAAAATTGGTATGACTACCTTTGACAAAAAATATGTAGACATGTAGTTACTTAAAAACAAACAATCAAATCTTATTACTTAGGTTGTTTACTATGATTTTAATAATTTTAGGTATGTACTTAAACAATCTGGCGTTAGTTAGCAGTTTTGTTTACACAGATACATAAGCAACATTACAAAAACGCAATTTGGACGAGGACTTCTTTTGTTTAAGCTTCTTAAATTATTATTATCTACCTTAACTAATTACCCGAAATAGTTAAATAATAATAGTAGAATATTTTTGAACAACAACACCTTTCTGCGAAGCATTAAATATTATTATTAAATAGCGACTGTTAGAAATTAAATGTAAAATGTGTATCCTATAGGTAGGCATGTATTGTATTTCATTTATAAATCATCATTGAGTTAGAAGTTTTCATTAGTTTCGACTATCGTCGCATATAAATGAGCGTAATCTATCACGGAGCGAGATCATAATAATTCATTACAGATAAAATCATCCAGTACATGTAACTCCAATGATAGTTAATCTACATTTAAAAGAAACCCGTCTAACCGTACATGTAGGTATAATGTTTGTAATAAATACATGAATAACACGTACAAAAAATAACATACCTAGGTAACATCTAAAACTATTCCTAAGCGTACCTATTAATATTTTTAAAACCATTACATTATACTAGGTACCTAACTAGGTAGGTATGTACTTTTTATTTAATAATATTAACAACGCTAAAATGTCTTCCCAATTAACTGTACCAATATAAGAACACAATTTTTGCATACCTGTCACCCCAAATAGGTACCCTTGATAAGATAACATTCTGGAAATACCGAGCGTGATAAACAAAAGGTTTTTGAGTATTTAAAATGAATAGTAATAATCTTCTTCTAGTTAATAACGGAGTAAGTTAACAAATAGGTAATAGCAGTGAGCAGGTAGACAGCATTAGACAGGTTTAGAATAAATAGAGTTTCAAAACAAGTCCATTTCACACCCCCTAAATGTTGTTTCCTGTATGGCAAGCAAATACTCAAGTCAACTTTACAAGTCTGTAAATGATTGTTGTATAATACAATATTAAATAATACAATATTTTGGAAACAATTTGTCCATGTTTGCTAGCTAAGGCGATTGCGAATTGCGAATACTTATTATAAAATACGTACAGAAAGTACGTCGTACGTCTTACGTACGTCTCGTAAATATATCTACACGTCGCGTCGTGTGGGTTTAAAAATCATTTAAAAGTTCTCAAAAGACAAAGGCAAGGCATAAGTATTAACTATTAAGTGAAGGACTTTTTAGTAATTATACATTTGTATACCCTAAGAAAGTTTCAATGGCGGAGTTCTGAAAATTACATAAGCCTAAGTGCTGCAAAACACGAGACGTTGCTCTTCGCAAGCTCAGCGCCAAAACAATGGCCCTTTGACAAGAAAGGCCTTTTGGATCCGCTGTCTTGGCTTTTGTATAGCACTATACACTACAGGCTTTTAATGATGCGAAGCTAAATTAAAAAAGAAATAAATTATGGAAATCCCCGGGAATAAACCTACGTGAAAATAGTATGTAATATTTAATACAATCCATTGACTGCACCGAAAACAAAAGAAAATTAATTATGAAGAAAAAAAAATAAAAAAAAAAAGAATAAACATTTCGTTAATTTTTTTCCCGGTCCAACTAATATTTAAAATTCGAATGTTGGCGAAGACGAATGGGTGGATTGCATTCAATCACGCGGTTCGCCAGAAAGGCTCGTATTATTCGTAGGATCGGCATGATATTTGGCATAGATAGAGCTTTTAGTCTAAAGATGATGAGCAATAAATCCTTTACTCAGATTGATGTGTGTGTGTAAAAAATAGAGCATTACTAGATTATGAGAAAATTATGGAAATAAACTGTTAAACGGTTACACATCGTGTATTCCCGGTCAACGTAACATTCAAGACTTAAAAAGCTACTAGTCTAGATTTACAGAATGGCAATGCGTAAACGTTCACTCTGTAATAAAAAATACCACATATCGTTGTACGATTTCATCAAAGATAACGAGGAATAAATTACATAATTCGTACGCATAAGGTCACCCGCTACAAAGGTTAAACGATTGTCGATAAAATTGATTAATTAAATAATGTAAAACAAAAGCGGCGTAATTATTGCATACAGAACCAGTCCCGCTTTTTGCGTCCTCGTACGGCGAATGCCATCTCCTTATTGGCCTGGCCGCCTGGTAACTCGGCGAGCAAAAACTTGGCCAAATTAATAACCTCCTCAGTACTTATTACGTGTTGGTCCTTCGAACCCGGAAATATGGATGTAAAAGTTACATTACTGGTAACAAACGTACGCTAATATTATCTAGACAATAAATTTTATTGTTCGAAAATAATAGTTGCTTGTATTTAAGTATGATGTCTACTAAGTTTGCAATAAACTTCAACCTTACTTACCTAATACTTCTTTTGCTTCTGTTTTGATATAAATAGCAATTTTAGGCAAACGATACAGATTGCACCACAAATTAAATTTATTTTAAAAATAATCTTCATCTGGGTTGTCAGTTATCAATAATATTAAATCTAATGGATTCATATGTATACGGTATACCATGTATATGTTCTCAAATCATATTAATATTATTGAGATGATTAATTTGCTGACAGCACATCTAATCTTAGGCCGTGTAGGCGTCAAATACAATTTTTATCTCAAACTACATAACTTCGAGCACGTAATTTGTAAGTTACGTGAAGGAATTGTAATTAGAAGTCAGTTTATGTAATTAAGAGTATCAATTCTAGTTTTATCCTAGATATCATTCCACCAACGCCATATTACGATGCGTTTTTATGTAATTTGTCTATGATTTGATTGATATTATTGTAATTAACTTTCACTGAATCCTGTAACACATATACTTACGAGAAATCTGATATTTTTTTCCAATAGAGAATACACCTACTTAAATTGTAATATTTTTTTTAATGTTTTGCTCTTTAATTTTACACCTTATCATGATGATGTTTCACAAATTTAATGACCAGTTTGATACTGACTTGGAATTTAATTCAAAGAAACAGCTTGTCCATATAACTTACTATACAATAATTGCCCATAAACTGATTATATGTATTATACTTGCGCACATTGGGTCATGAATGATTTATCATCAATTGCCGAAGCATAAATTCTATTGAAAAGTTGATTGATTGAATTAGTCAGTTGATTTAGATTCAGAATTCATTTTGCGAGTGGTTGTAACCTATATTTTGTATTTTAGTCATGTGATAATGTAATATATAACGTTCGCAGAAGACAGGTTATAGAAAATAGCTAATCATCAAGCTACATTATAAAAATATTAGCTATACGAGTAGGAAAATGTTTCGTTCGGTACAGAACTTGGATTCAACTTCATACACAGAACGCGAGGGTGTATTATGTATCGCAATGTAAAGCAACCCTCTATATTTTCACGATGAATAACCGAGGACTGTGGACTGGAGTATATGAGGTACCTAATCTTTCGTTAATACTTTGTGTGGTTTCCTGCTCAGCATTTTTATTTAAAAAAGATGTGAATACATACCTACCTATTTTTGGAATTATCATAAACTTTTAAGCTTATTTTGAAACTTCCCCGAATTTTAGATTAATTATATACCTATTTCAAATCGGAGAATAGGTATTTACTCGAATGTCCCCCATCAAATTATTAATTTACTTACATTATCATATTGTAATCTATGGCAAGCATCATGTGATCTACAAGGTCTGAAAATTGCAAATTCATAATGTTAATAACTAAGTTTTAATCGTTGATGTGTTTCGGAAGTGGTCGGTTACCATAATTGCGGTCTTCTCACATGGCCTTGTGCGTGGGAACTGTTATATAATATAGGTATGCCATTCATCATAACATCATTTGAATTGAAAATTATCTGTGATAATCTGTTTACACATTCATTAACGACTTTGTGATTGAACCGATATTTGAACACTTCGATTAATTCGTTATTAATTATGCGACATTAGTTTTAGTTTGGTATTAACTATTAGACAATAAACGTAATTAGAAATTGTCATAGACATAACATTTATTTAGAAACAAAATCCTATTTTTCACACAAGAAATAGCTATCATTATATAATAAACAATCAAAAGGAAATATTTTATTCAAATTAAGTCAACACATGCTTGTTTATTTACGTAAGCCCACCCCGAATTCTCGAGTTTGAAGTGGTGGACAAGTTCATGAATATAAATATACCAATTTGTATTTATAAACGAACACAGAGACGTTCCCCGTTTGGAATAAAAGTCACATTCAATTTATGCATCTCGCGGCGTGTACAGGAAATCATTATTAATCTGTGGTCCTGCGGTAACAGCTGTCATTAAAGTTTTTTGGCGGGTAATTTTCATTGGCGTATACGGTAGAATAGTCTGTAAATAGGTAATGAAAAAAAAAAAGTTATTTCTCCGAAACAAATATGAAATGTGTATAATGAAGATGAATTAAATAATATTAAATAGTATCTTACAAGTAGGTAAGTATATCTAACACTTCCTGTTATTATAAGACATAGGTATAACATTTAAAGAAATTGATGAAATGGTGACTAATATGAAGACCAAATTAAATAATATTGAATATGCGTAAAATAACACGACGAAGAATGTAACGAAAACAAACCATAAGCCAACTGAAAGTAAACATGCTTATAAAAGTCTGTGTTTCATATAAAATTGACACAGATGTTCCTTTTGCGTCGAAATTATTATTATATGACCACCGATAACGCGCATAATCGTAAATTAAACGGTTATTGTGAATTTCAAGAGTTTTAAAGGACAAAACTGCAGCCTTACATGGTCTACAGAAAATAGTATCATAAAACATATGCCTTGAACTTTATCGCAATAAAATATTTAATTTACAGATCTCAATTACGCGTTTTTTGTTCGCTTTAAATGACTTTATCGTAATGTTATCGGCGTGTTTGATCGCCGGTCTAGGTTACCTTGTTTATTGCAGATTTTGATCTTTTGGAATTTTATCCCGATTTTAGCCTGATCAGTGATCTCTGGTGATCTGGAAATACAAATGCTGTTGTAGACGTTAGAACATGATTTTAATAAAACATATGTAAGGAACATATGTTTTATTAAAATTTTTATGACAGAAATCTATTTCTGGAATTTTCTAATAATAGTTTCGCAATAACAGTCCGTTTGTCATAGCTGTGGCAGTTGACATTATTGAAGTTAAAATGACATTTATGTGAGATTATGATCTTGTTGTGATCTTGTCGCTATTTCAAATTGAAAGTATATAAAGCAGAGTAAACATATAATCTATAAAACGTATCTACTTTTTATTCGTTCATGGAATCGATTTATAAAGATGCAAAAATAATAATCGTCTTTAATTCTGATTAAAATCAATGATCGAAAAATCGTTTGAGAAATCTCTTTTTCTTATTAAAACAAAACAAGATATATGTCTGATCATGAATATTAAAACTGTTTTGTCTTAATTTGGCACTGAATTACCTAACTAAGTGAAATATATAGGTAGTAGGTAAAGAAACAGCCCACTTCTACGATTTAAAAATTATTGATATGTTTTATTGATTATCTCTTCCGCATATCATCAAAAGCTGTGATCAAAAGCCTTGAAAATTGAAACGTATTGCAAATAACAAAAATGTCTCAAAATAAAAATTACCATGATTGGCATAACACTGCATTAAACGCACTGTAAATCTATACTAATATTATAAAGCTGAAGAGTTTGTTTGTTTGAACGCGCTAATCTCAGGAACTACTGATTCGATTTGAAAAATTATTTCGGTGTTAGATAGCCCATTCATCGAGGAAGGCTATTAATAGCCTATAGGCTATACATATAATATCATCTCGCTACGACCAACAAGAGCGGAGCACTGCGGGTAAAACCGCGGAGCACAGCTAGTATTAAATATAAACGCACACATTATTTCTGCCGGCAATTATTGTTATAATCAACAGTGGGCCGATCGTACTCGTAAAGTAAATAAATAGCCGACCACCATGCATATCCCATAAATAGTAACATAAAGCTCAGCTTACATTCTCGCTGAGGCATTTCACGGTGTTATGATGAGTTACACGGATTAAATATAACTATTGCAGATCTATTTTCGTAATGCCTAATGGTTGCATTTGGAGGGTGTGTTTAATTGGAATTTAATATCTACCGATGAGGAATAAGTGCATTACAAATTGATGATGAAGTTTGAGATTATTGAAACTTTCGTTTTTTGTTAAGGCGTACAAGCATATTGTGTTTATTTCTTCAAGATATAAATGGTATAACTTAGCCAACCTGACACTAGACAATATTACTGATTGCACTAAAATTTTACGCTTGAATGACTAAACGTATCTGGATGAATTTAACTGTAATAAAAGCGAGATAATATACTTATTCGATTAGAATATGAAGCCAGCTTAACATCGGATATTGGGAGGGACGATCACCCATAAAAGTACACTATTTACTTTGAATTACTGTTATCCTAGATTACTTTATCAATCATGAGCCTCACTTTATTGCTCCTCTCTCACGGTCGACTGCAGACCTTTCAAAGTTATTGCTTGTTTGTGTAACATATTAATAAACTATCTATCTCACATACGAATTCATTACTACATTTTAAACTTTGTTAACCGCCTCTTATAATAATTTAAAACATCGTCCATAAGTTATATTATTTTACAAGTACTAAACTATTTTATACTTGTTAAAATTTAAGAACAATTCGGCCATACTGGCGTGAATATAAATGTTCATTATGTTTCGAAATTATTATAACATTAATAACATTCCATATACCATTATCAATTCTCAAACTCAACAGTTTGTCGAATCGATTGTCGTTAGTTTTTCAATTTCATTGTTAGATTAGAATGCGTACCATCTGATGCCATAATCAATCACTAACCTTTGCGATAGCTAAGAAAATATTTCCATCATATAGAACAATTTATATAGCATATATACATGTTTAAATAATAGTATTTAGTGTAATGAAATGGCTCCTTCCTCGTCTAGGAGAACACACCGCTTCTCAGAAGATGTGTCTTCCTGGACCGTGTGGCCACTTATGTGCAGTTAACATAATTACTTTCAAGTTTCAAACTATCGGGAATTATAAAAATAAGCATATGTGTATTGAAATTTTACTTCAAGAGTCAATCTTACCAAATTGTTACCATTTTCGTATGCGTTTCGTTCACCGGAATATTAAAATATTTTTTTGTGCTTTAGTGTGTTCAAGTATACAACTATATTATATTCTGCAACTGTACATACTGTAAATACAAACTGACTGAATAAAAGTAGCGCTTCTAGAAGAAGTCTAATTGCATAAATAAATGTTTGAGTTTGAGTTTGAAGTATTAAAAAGTTCTAAATTTCTATAGGTAATTGATACATAGTCGTGTTAAATCCAATCCGAGATTTATTTATTAGCTACTTAGGCATTCGGTAGTCGGTACGTGGGTGATATAAAAACATGTATAAAATAAACTTTAAAGCCTTGTTAAATAAAATTCAAGACCTAAGTAAACTTAGCTTGGATTACTTGTGCTAAAGTAAGTCATTACTGCGTCGCTCGTTAAGACAACTCATTAAGAAACTTGCCTTGATATTTTTACTGGTAGTTTCTAAAAAATCTTGTTATTTTGTGATGAATTTTTTCAATGTCTGTATACAAAGGAAAGGTTTTTATTCTTATTTATTTATAATTTTCATTTTTATTTAATATCAATTTAAAATGATTATAAAGATAGAGACGTAAGAGTGTAGCATATTTCAGCATATCGTAATTAATCGCATATTTATTAAATAAATTATGTATAATTGATTTAATTACAGATATAATTACTTTTACGAATAACATGTTTGAAATTTTAATATTTATCCCTTGAATATTGATCTTTAAAATGTGTTTTATATACTTAAGTTTACTCGAAATTTTCGCCGAAATCAAATTTAAGAGGTTTCATGACATTTTAAGTTTTATTTATTTATCACGAATATTGAGCGACGAAAAAGTCTTATAGCACAGAATATATAATAGTACTACGCCTATAGGTAAATTTTTCAAATACCTCAGAGAATTTCTCCCAAAGATTATCCTTCGCATACAAAACTCAACGTTCTTAAAGTATACATAAACGTCTTCGTAAAAAGGAATAAAAGTCGGATAAAAATGATCTAGGATGTTAGTGGTCTTATTTGAATACTCGATACCGGCTTGGAGTTATCGTTAAGAGCCTGTATCCGAGTATACGAATAAATACTCTTGTCTTGGAGATAATTTTGAATCCGTAATGGGTTATTGTCTTTCTTTATCTCTATGATGGTTATTGGTTATGGAATTGTTTGTGTTATCTTATTTTATTTGAATATTTTGTTGAAGTCGACTTTAACAAATGTCATAGTATCATTCAGATGTTTTATTGTGTTTTGGTTATCTTGTAAGTAATGTTATAGAAATTATGATTCAAATAACATTTTGAAAGCACTTAGCGTGTCTTTACGAAATAGAATAAGAGCTTAATAATAGTTGTTAGTGTTGTTATAGTTTCAATTATAATTTATCTTTAAGGTTTCAAATCTGATTTAAATATATGTAACAGTCCTTCCATGATTGTATTTCTCAAGAAATAAATCATTTTTCACTCACATACAGTCGATCGCATATCCAAGAGCATTTGTTTCTTAGTACGCAAGTTTTATGGTCGCCGACCGGGCGGTAATAACTCGCGAATAATAAATCATTTACGTTGTTTATAAAATATGCTAGGAAATAGCTAGTTTCATGTTGCCCTAATTGAAAAATGTATATTGCAATTTTATACTAAGCTTTATTTAAATGCAAACATCGAAGATGAAGATAAGCGGGTATATGCGGGTATGAGAGGAGTTGATTTGTGCTTGTCAGAGGAATAACTTATTATAAACTATATGGTATAAACGTGATATTGTTATTTTGCATAAAACATTAATGACTGATTCACTTTTATTTCAGGTATGTTAAAACTTAATTTCAAAGACAAGAAAAGATATTTTGAGACATCATCCATGTAAGGAAAACTCGAACATAACATAAAAATAATAAGTATTATTTTTAACTAATCAGGAAAACGACCATACTTTGCAAATATTCAAAAAGTATAACAATGTTTTTTATAATTGCTTACTCGAATAAATATTATATGTGCCTAGGATTTTAATGCTATTTGGCAGTTTTTGCGATTTGAGTATCACGTGCGAGTTTTAGACTGGTTGACTATCATTATTACGATTCGTTTTATTCGTATCTGTGTAATTCTGTACTATATTATAGTCTCCTCAAATAAATTTAATTGAAGTATC
Organism: Colias nastes; assembly: GCA_907164665.1. Lineage (NCBI taxonomy): Eukaryota > Metazoa > Arthropoda > Insecta > Lepidoptera > Pieridae > Colias > Colias nastes. The sequence continues at coordinate 11,576 of CAJQZM010013641.1, forward strand.
GACTAGGAGATTTTTTAATTAAATCTTCTGATGGATCTAATATAGATAATATGTTTCCTGTAATACAACAATATTCATATCCTTTGTCTCTCTGTTTATTACAACTATTCAAAGTTCAATAGTGGGAAGTATTATTACAACAGGATTTAGTACTAGTAACCTAGGCCATTGAATATAGAGAAAATACGGCAACTTTAATTTTAGGAAATAATAAATGTTGCCTGTTTATAGTTCTCATAGTCACGGTTTATAATATAAATTATAATATAAGACTATTAAAAATAACAATTAGGTATCTTACAGCGCAATACACCGCAGGTAAAAAACCGCGACGCAATTTAAATCTGCAACCAATAAAAAAACTTCACGCATACGTGGTTAGGACTATTTAAAATATTACATACAGTGATTATTGTCAATTAAAACGTGTCGCTGAATCAAACACGAAATATTAATTAGTTTCACTAAAATATGCAACCGTTGCATCTGCCTTGCCTTGACCCGCGCAACGCATTCCTAACCGCCTGCGATGCGAGATATTGTTTTCGATTTTTGGTGAATTCTAATGTGCCCAAATGCAGTAGATTGTGCAATTGTCAATTCCAAAAAATTAAGGCGGGGTGCAAACCCAACAATAAAATAGAGATTTTTTCGCTGAATAAAATATGTTTACGTATCCTACCATGGACATTAGATCTCACATGAAGATTGTTAATTTTGGAAATCTAAACAGATTTCCAGTCTTCTTTTATATCCTGTGAGATAATTAAGGACTGATATCTAATTGGTTCTAAATATCTCAGACTTAATAAAATAAAAAATAATATAATAGGTGCAGTATTTTTCATTTTTAAGGTAAGATTTTGTAGCTAGCATTAATTGTCGCTATCGATGCGATATAGGGAAATTAAATATCCATTATCAATTATATCCAACTTATTTATTTCGTTAACTTCAATAAAAGCATCCACACGGCTTCGCTGTCAATCCGTCGTTTGAACTAATTCCGACATTTTGACATTTCCGCATTTCGACACCTTTGGTGCATCGGAGCTCTTTTCCGGTGTAGTTCACAAGTCGCTTTTAAATTGGGATTATTTTTGTGTTAACTGTATTGGTATTGTTTAAATTAGTATTTCCTTAAATATTGTTTATATTTTCTACATTTCTTAATGCTTTGCCTATAGGTAAGAGGAATACAAGATGGTCCATTGAAAAGTTACATTTGGGGTTGCATTTTTTAGAGGACGCAATTTTATTTTTTTGATGTGTAGGGGTGGTCAGTGTGAAGCTATCACCAAGTTTGTGGGGTCACCACCCTTGTCCCACGGCCGCCATCTTGAAAATAGCGGCTGAAGTGGTTTTTACGATATAACTCTTAAACTATTTATCTGATAAAAAAATATTGTTAACAATATTTGTTGCAAATTAAATTCTCTACAACTTTGGTGTAGTAACTTTTAGTCGTAGAACTATAAATAAAAAAGTTATAAGCGAAAATGTTCAGAAATTAGAGCCATTTATATTTTTCAATAAAACTTTTTTATCATTTTACGAAGAAATGATATCAGACCATTTTTGTAGATTGTTTTTCGAGGAACAACTTTTATGTACAACATTTTTTCATAACGTCAATAACTAAGGTTTTACAGCGCTCTGAAGTGAGTACTAATTTTCAGTACTCTGAACTATACAGTATACTTATATTATGTGTGTACTAATAATAATTTGTCATCAGTAATGGTTTTTTTTTGTTATTATAATATTTTTAATAATTAATTTTGCAATATCACTAATAATTAATTATTGAATCTTTTCCCCACCACCCAGGAGGTAGAGTCTGGAAGCGCGACTTTTTTTTACGTCGAAAAGCAGGTCTGAAATGTTCTGCAGTGTGCTTCTATTGTTCTGGAGTATGAGAAAAGAGCCAATAGCCAATATATGTATAGTTAAGAGTACTGAAAAATAGTACTCACTTCAGAGCGCTGTAAAACCTTAGTTATTGACGTTATGAAAAAATGTTGTACATAAAAGTTGTTCCTCGAAAAACAATCTACAAAAATGGTCTGATATCATTTCTTCGTAAAATGATAAAAAAGTTTTATTGAAAAATATAAATGGCTCTAATTTCTGAACATTTTCGCTTATAACTTTTTTATTTATAGTTCTACGACTAAAAGTTACTACACCAAAGTTGTAGAGAATTTAATTTGCAACAAATAATGTTAACGATATTTTTTTATCAGTTAAATAGTTTAAGAGATATATCGTAAAAACCATTTCAACCGCTATTTTCAAGATGGCGGCCGTGGGACAAGGGTGGCGACCCCACAAACTTGGTTTTAGCTTCACACTGACCCCCCCTACACATCAAAAAAACAAAATTGCGTCCTCTAAAAAATGCAAGGTTAGGGCTAAAAAATGTAACATTTCAATGGATCAAGAATCCTTACGATTGTGATGTCCAAACCGTTCAATATAGTTTACTTAACACATTGACATATTCAATGTGACATAATCAATTGAAAACAAATTGACACCAGAAATCAATCGCGTAAGTTTGTTTTATGAGTTACAGTATACAGTAAGCATTATTAATCAAAAATAGCCACACATATTAAAAATCTACTGCGTGTATTATACTGGCGTAAAATATTCATGAAAGCAGTAATTGCTTACGCGGTCTACCACAAGTACCCTAACAAAGTTTATCAAGTTTTCCTAACATAATGAAGACGTCTGTGAGAGATCTATTAGTGTTTACCTGCTGCGCCTGCACCGCAGGAAGTTGCGTCACTGACCGGACGAATATAAACTTTTGTGAGAGGTGTCGTCTGCGGTCTGTCCTGAACACCTTTTTTCAGCTGGAATACTTTATTGCATCTTCTTCGTAGGAACAAAAAAGATTTATATAGGTGCGAACGCTTACTACGATTAGGTACCATAGAAGAGGTCGCGGTAGAATTCCAACCAATACCCGGAGCCCCATCATTAAAGCGGCTCGACGGAACACAGTGGGGTTTTAGTCGGTAAGAATCCGACATAACCCACGGCACCATCCCCGGGGGCCGTGGGTATTAATGCAAGATTTCCCTTCTTAAAAAAAAAATAAGTACGTTAGATTAAAGAAAACTTTTGATTTATAATCTGAGATGACTACTTAAGCAAACCAAAGTATAGGTACAATATTTTTATAGTAGAATATGAACCGTATTCGTTTTCATTGTTGTTGTTTCCGGTCAAAACCGATTTAGTCTTCTGGGAAATAATTACAATAATAACAAATCATGACGTCACAAAATGACAATTGATTTGACATTGACAGCGGTTCTTTATAGACGCGTTTAGCATAAAATTATTTTATTGGCGCCATAGATAATGTTTATTATGTAATTAAAGTCGTTCCTTCAGGACTATGAATTTTCATAGATAGTAAAAAAGTAATTAAAAAAACATATATAGTAGGTATATACATAGGACAATTTATTCTATTATATTTATTATTTTTGTATTTTTTACAAAATCCGAATCCATTTCTTTTATTTCAATTGTATTGTACACGCGTATTGTGAAGAGCCCTTAGTGTTCACATCAAAGCTAGGGTTTAGGGCTTAAATAATAGTATGGGGGAGTTGCTATAGGGAAACCCGCATCCCGTCAATTATATAGTTAAATGTTATTACATTTTACCATTTTTATTGACCCTTAATTTAATTGAAGAAATCTTTCTGGGAAATGCGATCGGTTTCTAAGTGGCTATTGATTAAATTCATTGCTTATTTTAAATAATATCCCAATAAAAAAAAAATAATGTTGAAATAGAAATTAGAATAATTATTAAAAAAGTTTGTCAAATAAAACAAGCTTAACTTTTCTCATATCAAGCTTTTTATTGAATATGCCATTGTAACTATTATTGTGCTATTATATTATAACCATAAGTCATAACACTTAAACCACAAAAAACTTAAAGAAGTGACTGAAACATAAATTGCTTGAAACACTACATTATACCGCGCTCAGCTACATTATACCTGCACTTCGACGTGACACACTTGAGAGGCGCGTTGAGACGCACTGCGTTTATACTCCTCTTTTCAAGGAAGCAAGAAGATAATATTCTCACATTGTTTATTTTTTTTTCACAAAACTGAATAAATGCAGACTAACATATAGGAGCATAAAAATATGAGTCCGGAGTAGAGATAAAGCAAAAGTAAACACATTCAGTATAAAATTATACAGTACAAAAATTATATTTCATATTTTATTTTGACTAAATACCAAAGTCCTCTGATGAATTTCATCATATAGCTGCATTATAGCTGTTATATAATACATTAAAACTAGTCGAAAAATACGATGTTCAAACAAGCAGACGCTTTCAGATCATTGAAAAGTACAGATAAAAGAATCATTATTTTTTCATCACAATTCTAATTTTGGAATTATTTAAAACATACAATTTTTACGGTAGAACAGAACACTTAGGTAGGTATAAAGTGGGATTACACCCTACGCAATTGTTTCGTATGCGTATGTGTGACGTTAGATGGTGATCGTCATCTAACACGTCTGGTTTTTATCCCTCTTGACTTTTTATACTTTTGAGTGCAACACAAACTTGTTAGTAAACAACTAACTTCAATGAAGAGTGGTGCTGTTTGTTCTTAAGAAATATTTGTGATATTTCGTAACTAAATAGTATTTGATAGTGAGAAACAAGCATGTTCTTATCGTGAAGACTTTTTTAGGGGTTAGAACTTAGAACCCACTAAAAAGTTTATGTATTTGAAATAGTCTTCTGTCGAAGCACAAAGTGTTGATTGATACACTTCTCGAGGGGAAAATTCTCTTAGGATATAGGAATTTCCGTTCGGTCTCCGGGGAAAATATTGTTTTCAATGTTTATTATATAATATGTTAGCTACATAATATCTGCTTCGTGCTTCAAAAAATAAAAGAAAACTGCGTATTAATGTATGTATTGTTTAAACAATAATTTACATATAGTTTTCTTTTGTTATTCATGAACGTCATAAAAGTGAAAAACATCGATCATAAGTAATGATATCATTGAGTACACATATTACTTTCCTTGAATTAAAGAATAACAAGTAATTCGTCGATTGTTTGTACAAAATATGTTTTGTGAAGAGCCAAACCACTTGAATCGACAATTCGACTTTAATACTTTGGTCACGTTTTATAGTTTGAACCAAGGCATAGGCAACAAAATAATAAGACACGTCACCGGTAATTATATAACTTATTTATATCTTAGGGTTTAAAGGAATACTTTTAGTGCTTCTCATAATAACGTGATGTGAGACAGACTTATTCTCCACGACTGATTTTATTTATAGATATTTCATAAGTACCAATTAGGGATGTAACGATACATGATTTTGCCGATACGATACCGATACCGA
>CAJQZM010013642.1:0-13488 GCA_907164665.1 Colias nastes
ATGACTTGATGAACGCAGAGCATAGAGGTTTGTACCATCTGCATCGTCTTAAATACACATCGTATTCAATATATGCCAATACAACATGTAATTTTATTATCTCTTGATTATTTTATTAGTTTTTCATAAATGAAGCAAGCGAAAGTTTAAACCAAAATAATATTTATACAAACATACACATTTAAACCTTAGTTCAATTAATAATTTCAACTCTGAAAAATCGTCAAATCGTCCCACAATATCTGCATTTATGCTTAACTAATTACCTTTTCGTTGGTCTCCATCAACTGGTGGCACTTATCTTGATTCATCTCAATAAGCCCCCGGTGTACCGTAAACGCCACCAGAGCGAGTTTTATACCCACACTGTCTATTGACGTAATGGTTAACATAAACGTTTTACGAACTTACTATGTACCTCGCGTTTACTTACATTCGGCTCGCTAGGTTTACGATGATAGCTGTACCTCGTATAAAAGTTATATTACACTACCTTTATCCTTGAACTTGAAGAAAAACCTCTTAAACGTGGACACCCAATATTTTAAGCTTTTATCAACACAATAAATGTTTACTCAAATAAAAGCGAGGCCATCAAGATAGGTACGCCATAATTAAAGCGCAAGATAAAACAAACCGCTTAATTAAGTTGTTTAAACAAGACAGTAATGGAAATGACTTGCAAAAAGATTTATATCCCAAATAATTCATGCGAGCGAGAAAACTCGTATAATGCTTTGTCTGCAACCAAGTGCTTCATTTATCTCCCTCTCTGAGGTCCGGAAACGAGCGTAAAAAGTTTCACTCGCCTTGATGTGCTTTCCGCGGTTATCTGTTTTGAGTTACGCTTTCATATGAAGAAGGATAATGGGAAATTAAAAACACATGTTTTGAATAACTCAAATGTGTATTTGTCAAAATTATGGCTTGATATTTTAAACTGAGGTTTCGTATTCCTGCAGACTATAAACTAAAAGTTTCCAATCTGACAGAGATGGTGTAGTAAAAGTTGTGTAGCGTCTTAGAGAAAGGGAATTTTTTATAAGTACGCTGTATTTACGACATAAACGTACCTCGTACGTGAGGCTGTTAGCAATAATCAATTGATTTGTTAAATAAAAAGTTACTCGGCTAATTTCATTAAGGATAGCTGACACGACAGCAATCTAGATAGGAGAGCTGTGTAAATGGACGAAATACGTCATTCTAAGCACGTTCACCGCTATTGCTAGTTGCTATGTTGGAATTGTTAGTTGCCCCTCGTGTTGTGGACTTTGTCAGAACTCAGAACTGGGACAAATTGGCGTTTGCTGTTATATAAATATTGAAGCGTAATGATTAGCAGTCACTACAACTTTGCGTGTTATTTTATCGAAGCATATAAGTTAATTCACGTAAATCTGTTATAAATATGCTTAGGAATACAAGTAAATAGAGGTCAAATATAAAAGATATACAAAGATAAGACGACAGTCCATACCTACTATTCTTCAAGATCTTAGCGAAAAGCTGCATTGCAAAGTCGATCCGCTTACGTAAGTTGTTATGTATTGACAATCTTTGACCTTTATATAAATTTAACTGGTAGTTTCTCTTGTTGAATTTCCTATTTTAGTGACTAAGCGTTATATTTTATAGTAAATAATTAATAGGTGCGAAGAAAACTTATTAATGTGATTTGATACTTATATTAATAATCAGCATATGAAATTTCTTGGTGTACATTCTAATTACTTCATTACGTAAATAATTTACGTATTATAGAAATAAAAATTAAAAATCCTCTTAATTATCTACGAATTTAACACGAAAATTGAATACCATGCATAGATCAAAACTACAAACGACGCGTCGTTTGACCGCATTAATTTAATGAGTACTGGCTTCTCTCAGGAACAAAAAGGTAGGTCATTTCTGGCCGCTACGTGCAATGCAGCTGAAACAGATAGTATGAATGCACTGAATAATTCCATTCTAATTGTTTTCAAGCGCACAGCTGTCAGGCACAGTTTTCAATTCCATACACTTTTTACTCGTTTGTGTTTTCTTCTGGTTTCTTCGGTCTTGTATTTGCACAAAATTGTTAGTGGCGTTATTGTCTTTTACAAGATAAAGGCACGTTCACTTCGATATAATATCTATTATATATGATTTTTTTATTGGTCTAATATGAAAATAAGTATTTTAGTATGTGATTTTATTTTTAACTATAGGCCACTGTAACTAGGCTAATGCTTCGTGAAATGTGGAAAAGGAATCTGATACATTTACTACCATCATGGCTAAAGGCTAAACACGTAATCATTTTCCGAACGATAAGATATTCATGCCATACATTAGCCCGAATAGAACCGACCGAGCCATAAATATTAAAAGAGTAAATCTTAAAACATAGCACAAAAGGGTAGAAAATAAAACACCAAATATTTGTAAAACGTATTCAAAACTTTAATCAGCGAAGCATTTGTGCAAGTTTTGAAAGCATTTTTAAGCAAAAATTTTACTCACTGCGCATTGAAAATTCATTTAAAACTTGCACAAAGTCTTAACCACGAAGCCAAATGCAACTTTATAGTGAAGTATAGAATTTATCACGGGAAAGTTAACATTCTATTTATTGCTACTTCTTCGGATTACACATTTTTAAACGTATTTGTGTCCGTACGTTTACGAAGTAGTACCACTATCTTACCGTAATAAATTAAATCCATTTCATTTTCAGGTAAATTCAGGGTAAATATAATTGTCATTCTGGGAGCTTCATAATTAAATTATAGCTGTTAAACGAACAATAAAAATATCACAAGATAATTTGATTTTTTTGTTTCTTTTGATTATGTAGATTGTGTTTGTTACAAACAATTCTAGAAGTAAATTTTTTCTCTCATAATTTTAAGGTTTTTAATTTTAGCACTTTTAAAATCCTTTAGGTATATATTTGGTGATTGTTCACACATAATATAGACCCTTCACACGCCCAAGGCCCGCCCAGCGGTCCGCTGAATAACAAAGATTGAACCTATGAAAGCCTATGATATATAAAAAGATGAAAGCAATAAATAAATTAACATGTATTTAGGTAGGTACTGTCTATTATACGCAACCTCGAGGGAAACTATTAACAAAAACAAACCAAATGCCGGAAAAGCTTCGATTATTATAAATAATTTATGAATGAACAAAAGTTAGGTAAGTAAGTAGGGAATAATTAATGTAAAATATATTAATATTAATTAAAGAACAAGTGAAAAACAATTATCATTCGTGCAAGTAGAATATACTCATGTCATTAATAATAGATAATTATGAATCATATAAATTAAATTATCAAAATTTGAATGAACTGAATGTGGAGATAGGTACCGGTGAAAATTATTTACATAATATTACCTAAAACCCAGTGCTGCAATCAAAGTAGGTACAAATATACAAATTACTAAGAACTAAATAATTGCACAACTACAGAGTGAAACCAATCTTTATTTAAAACGAGCATTTCAAGGGAATTTCATTTGACTATAGCCAACTTACCAACTATAACATAGATTTTTAAGCACTCGGGATCAGTTCCAGAAGGTATTTTTATTTTCTGATCTTGCTATAAAAAGGTTGCCGTCGGCCAATATCAGCGAGTTATAAAGGCAATATATGTGGGATGGTGCTGAATTTAAATTTAATAAGTGCGCAGTGCGCCTTCATACGCGATCGGACAACATTACCTAGTTAATTGGTTATTAAAATGTAACTCCACTCAATGTTTTCGAACCTTATGTTATACGTACCCGATACATTTTTCCTTTTTATTGTGAACAAGTTATGTAAATTAAGCATATTAAACTTTTATTCATCACTACATAGTATGTATAAAACAAAGTCGCTTTCTCTGTCCCTATGTCCCTATGTCCCTTTGTACGCTTAAATCTTTGAAACTACGCTACTACTACTTTTTTAATAGATAGAGTGATTCAAGAGGAAGGTTTATATGTATAATAACATCCATTAAATAGTGGAGAAGTACTGTAATTTTTGAGGTTTCTAATGTAATGTCGTAAAAAATTACATTTTTTCCGCTTACATTGCAAACGCAGGCTGAACCCTACGAGTTTTATCAAAATAATGTACTAAGTATTATACACATTGAAAAGGTCTACAGAAAAGTCCGTGATGGTATATGTCTATCTCTTATGGATAACCCACAATAACTTTTTTTTGTCATTTACTTTTTACGACAAATAATGGCTAATTTTCGAAGCGAATTTAACCAATACAGCATTAATCCTTAACCAATTAAATACCTTGAATACATTGTTCATTTAATATAGATCTATATGGCCCTTTACACCGTATGATTTAAGTGAATATTTTCAAAGATATTACAGATTTAAAAATTGCGGGACGTAGCGTTTGCGGCGGTACCGGCCGGCCGCCCGACTATAATATTATATTTTATACCCGTGCGACGCCGGAGCGGGCCGCTATGTTTTTATATACAACGTTCACAGTTTTTCTGTAGTGTATTTGGTATCAGCATTGCACCCGTGCGAAGCCGGGGCGGGTCGCTAGTTTTCTAATAAAAGAATAAGAACATGTTCTGTTCTGAAACAGTGATTTACTGTTACTAGTTCAGGAGCCTACTGCCTATGTAATACGGATTCATATTATAACTGTATCTGGACTTATTATCTCAAATCTCAATAAAGATGTGTTTTAATAATACATTTAAGAAGTACATTTTTAATTTCCTTGTTATAATCATGTTATAATATGTAATTAGCGTAAAACGATTAGGTATAATACTAGTCCGCTAAGCTAGTCCGATGCATTTACTTAATAAATAACGCCCAAGTAAAATATATTATATAGCCGTAGTATCTTAACGTTACTATCATTTTAATATATAATATAATATTTCATTATGTAATAAAAGTGCCTAATATTAAAACAAAAAGAGGATCAGGTACAGTAATCAATAAAACTTGAACTTGTATCCTCCACCCACACACACTTGTACCTACACTTTCAATCAAAAGTTTTTATATAGAAATGAAATTTCTTTTAGAGTTCACCGCATTATATAATGTAGAATGCTTGTATAATGTATCTGTTGTCTACGGATAAATCTAACGCCTTTGTAAACTGGCTCTTTGAGCAATTTCGAGATTTGAGCAGCGGTAGGTAAAAGCCTGTAGGCTGTAGCCCAAATAATTTCCCAGTAATCCTAGAATTCTTTATGTTATTCCTAGGAATCGTATCTTGAGAAATCTAACAATTGTACTGTGCCCTCTACCTACCACTTCAAAAATACGAGCGTGTTTTCGTAATCTTTTGTTATATTGCTGGCTGTAACGAGTAAAGATAATGTGGAAAATAGCATGTTTTTAAATTACAATATTATGTACCTAGATAAATATTCAACAAAATATTTACCTATATAGGTAAAAGGGTAGGTAATTGCATTTTTTTATTGATGCAACTGGCAGTTTGTGTGCAGATTTTACTATAAATTTATACACGGTAGGTACCTAAATTTATTTTATTTACAATACACAATACAAATTTACGGAGAGGACATTACTTACTCAACACTAATAATTAATAAAAATTTTATACCTAATTTTGTAAATTTCTTAACTCAAATTCTCTTGTACTGGACATGGCGACATATTTGTCATTAAAAGGAAGATCGTAGTATAGTGCCACAAACTTATCTGACCCGGTGTCGGTGTCACTGATGTCGATTTATTTTTATTTAAACAAAATATTCCGTATGAAAAGTCTGTGAAAATGTGGCATTTCAAAATGGCGCGGCGGCACGTAGTTCCAGTTTTTGCCACCGGGTCAGTTAAGTTTGTGGTACTGTAGGCCCTAAAACGTATTTTAAGAGCTAGCGCGCAAGAGCAACTTTTGTCTCCGCAACTATTTTGTCTCTCCCATCAAATGTATGGGCTAATAAAAAAGTCTCCCGGGAGTTGCGTCGCTACGTGCGCGCACTTTCTTACTAGCCCATAGAGTTGATGGGAGAGACGAAATAGTTGCGGAGACAAAAGTTGCTCTTGCGCGCTAGCCCTTAAGTAAAATGATAATAACTAATGATTGGTTGGAGAATCATTTTAACCGTTGAATAGTTAAATTCTGGTTGGAAGGTTATTTTATTTGCTTTATAGGTTATTTTATTTTATTTGTTACTTCATTTTTAAATTTAATTTTTCAAGTTTGATAATGTTTCAATTTTTATTTTATTTAATTATTTGACATTGTAACCTAGCAGTGTATATGGCAATGATCAATAGAAACAACCACAGGAAACAACAAAGCTTTGAAATGTATATTACTCACATATTACTTTAAGATTGCGACTGAAGGACTTGTATCCATGGTTATGAATAAATTATTAAAAAAAAAACAACAAAGCTTAATCTCTATCACAATGGATTGACCTGCCAAGTGCCAGGTGTCAGTTCTGTCTTCTGTGGACTGTTAAGTGTCAAATGTCAATTGTCATTGCAAATAAAAAAATATTATGTGTGTAAATAGGCACAATTCTTATAAATGGTAATAATTATTTTAATAAATTAAAAATTAATTACTTTACTGTCTTGATTTTTATTCCTATCCTCGCATTATCAATACATATTTAATTGGCCATATTTAAAAAAAATGGTACGCAGACAGCGTGAACATAGCACCACTGAAGACGAAATTGTTATCGGTAAATTGTTTACTAGACACATGTACATACCATAAGTCCCTTTTCTAAAATAAAGTCATAAATTTACTTTCATTGATTGTTTTAGATGCTTCTCCCCTCAAGAAACATAAGCGACACAAGCACAAAAAGAAGAAAAGAAAACCTGACAATGAATATGATAGTGATACCTCAATCGATGTTTCTTACGAGGACATGGAAAAGCCGTTCAAATTGAAAAACAGAAAGGATGTACCTGGAACAGCAGCTGAGCTATTAAAAGCACAAACCATGAAGTCATCTGAATGTCGAAAATCAATACCTGGGTCATCATCAAGCACTCCACCTAAAGTTACTTCCAAGAAAAAGAAGGCAAAAGGCCGTGATAGTGGAACATCAAGTGAAGAAGAGAGATGGTTAGATGCTATAAAATCAGGGAAATTGGAAGAAGTAAGTGATGAATACACTATTATGAATATACCTATCTATACTAATATTATAAAGCTGAAGAGTTTATTTGTTTGTTTGAACGCGCTAATCTCACTAACTACTGGTCTGATTTGAAAAATTCTTTCAGTGTTAGATAGCCCATTTATCGAGGAAGGCTGTAGGCTATATATCATCATGCTAGGACCAACAGAAGCGGAGCCACGCGGGTGAAACCGCGGAGCACAGCTATTTATTTATAAATAGGAGACATTATTTATTTTGTAATTGTTTAGACTGTGTTAAATTTATAGTTTCTTAGCATAAAAATGCAATAAATTAAAATTTCGACCATAAAGGCAGATTTCTTGTCATAGAAAATTCCTAATTCATTGACTGTTTTATCATTTTTAGGTAGATGAAGAATTGAAGAAAATAAAACCAAAAGATCCCAAGATGATGACTGCCAGGCAGAGAGCAATGTATGAACGAGGCAATGATAAGGAAACAAGTCCAGGTGGTGAAGTCTTACTAGCCCTGCCATCTGGGTACAAAGAGAAAGTCATGACAGCGGAAGCACTCCAAAAAGCTGCCTTAAAATCACAAAAAAGGAAACAGTTAGCTGATGAAAAGCGAGAAAAAGATAAAAAGAAAACAATGGACAGACTACTAAAGAAACAAGAATCTAAAAATCTGAAGAATGCTCAAAGGGGGAAACCAGTACGAAAACTGGAACCAATGATTGTTTATAAAAATAGCGTAAATGAGATTTCATTGTCACTTCCTCAAGGTGTTCCATATCCTATACAAACCCAACCACCTATTGACGCTTCAATTCCCATTAAGTGTGGTGTGGAGGGATGCAGCAATAATAAAAAATATAATTGTTCTAAAACAGGCGTACCACTGTGTAGCCTAGAATGTTATAAAAAGAATTTAGCTGTGAATGTGACATGAATATAATTATACTTACCTACCTAAAAATTGTTTTATTTACTGTAACATTTTATGAAAATTAACATTGTACTTAAGGTGATTGCTACGATCTGTTCCCAGCCAATGTCCCGCTAGATGGCGCTGAATTCTACATTTCTAGTTTATTTGAGTTTTTGCGTAATTGGAAAAGATTAAGGTCGTAGGAATAGTCATGGCGGTTACTGAATATTATATTTTATTGAAATATGTCATATCATTGCCTTAAAATCCACCCAATTCGGTAAAAAAATGCATTATAACATCTGTCATTGCATACAGGGTCGTTTACACACACAGACGTATACAAAAATGATAAAGATTTAAGTCTAGATGGCGTGAATGTAAAACAAGTAGGATTGTTATAAAAATAAAAGTTATATTTGTTGGCGTAAACTATTTTGTTGTAATTTTGGGAAATAAATAATGTCAAAATTGATTACAATAAAACGCAGTTTTATTTTATTACATTACACTATTGTTTTTTTTATCAAAACATGTATTTGAAGTAGCATATACCTATGATATAATATTATGCTAAGAATAATTATTCATACAACAACAAATCTAAAACACTATTTACTATGGAAAAAAACCAGGAAGGTGAAAAAGATATTTACGATTTCGACGCACTCGACTTTTAGTAAAATATAGTAGGTAAAAATTAAACAATGGTAATGTAAATTCTAAACAAACTACTACCAAAATACAATTAGAACAAAAATCATTTGACTTGTTTATTTCACCCAGAGGCCAGAGGCGGCTCGTGACAAAATTGTATAGGTGTTCACTTGAAATAAAACAACGAAAATACAATAGCGTTCGGGATGATTTATTACAAAAAAATGAGCACCACATTTTATAATAATGTCTATAACACTAAAAATTACAAAGTACAGGCTATTTCAAAACGAATTCAATGACTAGGTATCAATAATTAGTAAATCACCGAATTTGCATTCGCGAGCGTAGGTATCCATAGTGTTTGTCACTGACGGTCACTGACCTCTATAACTTATAGTTATAGAGGTCAGTGGTGTTTGTTGTGTAAACATGTATGTATTTGAGTAGTTAGTAGCATATTATATTCTGAATTTCTGATCCATGCCTATTCACTCAAAACTAATAACACTAATGATTTGTAACAGTAAATTATTTCAATAGGTAGGTATTTGAACATTTCCCAACAAGACGTAAGAATAATTATTCGTAGGTATACAAGATACAATAACAAATCTAATACACTATTTATTATTTTATTATTTACTAGCGGTCCGCCCCGGCTTCGCCCGTGGTACATGTTTACGTTTTCTCTCCATAAGAAGTAATAGCTAGAGAGCTAGCGCAAAGCTACCTGTATGTATTTGACCAGACCTGGATTTTTGTGTGTTGATTCCCCTAATAATACCTACTATACATGAGATGAGGAGTCACTAAGCCCAGAGTGGTGGACGGGGCGCGCGCTTAGGTAAGACAGGTGGAAATTTTTGGCGAACTTTGAAACCATTTGACCACGTCTGCCATTTTGATATTTGAAAATAGATTATTATTACTATCGGAAAATAACAATGGCAGACCATTATCACGCGGATAACATTCTGGCAGACACTTATGAAAGTGCTGAAAAAAATACAATTTTGAAAGTATTTGACCAGATCTGCCATTCATATATTTTATTTATTAGGGTCTTAAAAACTTATTTTCGAAACGGCAGACATTTTCATTGCGTACAGACTTCAGCAGACAACAAAACTTTACAGACTTCAGCAGTCAACAAGACTTAGCTTCTACATGGTCAGATGTATATATGTATTACGTTCCCTGACCTTACATCAATGATTTACTTTATTAATGTTTTTATGGTCATTTACATTTAATTTTGAAAACTATGGAATAAAATTTATAAATTTGATGATACAAAACTAAATATACATTTGTAAAGAATCTCAAATATAAAGTTGTGTTGCAAATAACAAATCATCATTTAAATATTTAGTTTATTTCTTTATTTAAGAAACAATTAACAATTACAAAACAACATAAAAAAACACGCATGCATTTATTGAAATGTTCATTCATCATCACTATCGTATGGCGTTGTGTGACTCGTCTTCATAATCCATTGAATCGGATTCTGTAAAAGTAAAACGTAAATTATATAATAAAAGAAATGAGTAAAGTCAAAAATAATTATTAAAGAGTTAATCATTATAAACTTACCTAGTAAGGCAATGCCTTTGATGTCGCACGATGCCGCCGCGCCGCCAGTGTAGGTACTTCTGCTGCTAGGGTTGCAACAAATGGGAAATAAAACAATTGTGATTATTACTATTATGATGTAATCATTTATTCATATGTACATTCAAAACAATTGCGATTATTAAATCTGATGTAATTATTTTTTCATAAATATATAATTATTATTAATTACATAATATATTGCACTGTGAAATATTTACGTATCACTTTATTTTTGATGTTCTTAATTGTCTTTTATAAAATTTAAGTGACGCATTCGCATTGGGATCAACAATCCGATAAGAAAAGAATGGAGACAACATATACATAGCTTTGATTTCAATTCTACAGATACAAAATATACAATCTATCTAAAATGATACAACGGATGTTTCCTGCGTTTTCTCGTCAAAATACCGAAACAACGTAATTATTGTATAGTAGTTGGGCGTGAAAGTAAAAAAACAAATGAAAAGTGTTTTCCATATGATTATTTATTAAATTTACGCGATTAAGAATAATTTCAACGATACAATTTAGTAACCGAGAATTCAGAGGATTAAAGAAAATACCTGCCTGATCATTTTATCAAACTCTAAAAGAATTATGGTTATTTCGCATCACTCGGTTTATTAGTTTGGTAATAATTATTAAAGGTACAACCCTAGCCATTGAGTCGAACGGTAGGCAACACAATATCGACTTTGTGCGGGTACATATGGTACATTTCTTCTTGCTGTGAAGCGTAATTATTATTATTAAGATTTTTTAGGCTATTTTGAATCAGCTGTTCTAATTTAATTCTAGAAATTTATTAAAACGTGATTTTTTTAAAAGTATATTATGAGTTTATAAATACCTCAACCAATAGTTATTGTGTCCTATCCTCATTTCTTTATATCTTGGTAGTTAACTAAAGTGTTAAATTTACATAACCTCAACAACAACATTTACACTGCCACTGCACTAAAACTAATATGGAATCCATCACACAGTCTATTGATCAGATGTTTGAAGTGTTTAACCACAGAATGGATGAGTTCCAAAAGGATCTCCAGACAATTTCAACAGCCCCAATGGGTAGCCCGTCTTCTAAATTAGCGTCTGACTTTACAGTCTTTCGCACATTTGTCTTGACATCACTACAGTGTCTACAGTCTGAGGTTATCCTCCTGAGTAACAAAACAAAAGTACCTACGACGGACGACCACGCTTCGAGTTGCCAAACACACAGCCAAACAACAATAATGAGTAATAAATTGTTTACAAAAAAAACAAGTTTTCCATTTTTCTGTATGAGTAGACAGAACTTCAAAACGCCACCTGCTACGGTTTATATTATGAACGATGGTTATAAAAATAAAAGTTATATTTGTTGGTGTAAACTATTTTATTGATCAATAATTTTGGAATTTAAAACTGTCAACATTGATTACAATAAAACGCAGTTTTATTTTATTACACTATTGTTTTTTTATCAAAACATGTATTTGAAGTACCATATAATATTATGCTGATCCAAGCATTTTCACTCAAAACTAATATCACTAATGATTTGTAAAAGTAAATTATTTCAATATACATTTCATAACCAACAAGTAAGAATAATTATTATTATTCCTACCTACAACAACAAACCTAAAACACTATTTACTATGGGAAAATAACCAGGAAGGTGAAAAACATTATATTACCTATTATTTACGATTTCGACGCACTCGACTTTTAGTAAAATATAGTAGGTAAACATAATATTATGGTTTTGATTTTTGCTACTAGTATAAGAAAACTGCGTGTTCAAACTACTTGTTTGTCTGTCTGAAAATTCGGAAGTACTTTGGTAGTTTACCGATTTATAATAATACTAGCTGGTGCGTTGTGCGCGGGCTGCAAGCAGCCCGCGAGCCCCTTTTGCCCCTGGGTTGAAGCAATAGGGCAGTCATTAGAAAATGGGTTAGAATTCCAAGTCCATTTATAATTTTCTGCTAACTGCGATTCCACAGTCAATCGGAAGTGCTTATAAATTCCCAATTCATAAATTTTCTATTCTGGAATGCTGTCGACCTTCGAGGGTGCGTTGTGCGCGGGCTGCAAGCAGCCCGCGAGCCCCTTTTGCCCCTGGGTTGAAGCAATAGGGCAGTCATTTGAAAATGCATTCGAATTTTCTGTCCATTTGTTACTATCTGCTAAAACAGCGAATCTACAGTCAGTCGGTAATGCTTATAAATTCCCCATTCAAGTATTTTCCACTCCGGAAGGCTGTCCACCTTCGAGGGAGCGTGGTGCGGAAGCATCCCAGGGCAGAAATCTTCAGTCATTTGAAAATGCATTAAAATTCCCCGTCAATTTGTTATTATCTGCTAACAGCGATTCCACAGTCAATCGGAAGTGCTTATAAATTTCCCATTCAAATATTTTCTATTCCGGGGGGCTGTCCACCTTCGAGGGTGCGTGGTGCGCGAGCTGCAAGCAGCTCGCGGCTCATCCCAGGGCAGAATTCTTCAGTCATTTGAAAATGCATTCGAATTTCCTGTCCATTTGTTACATCTGCTAACAGCGATTCTACAGTCAGTCGAATCTGCTTATAAATTTCCCATTCAAATATTTTATATTCCGGGGGGCTGTCCACCTTCGAGGGTGCGTGGTGCGCGAGCTGCAAGCAGCTCGCGGCTCATCCCAGGGCAGAAATCTTCAGTCATTTGAAAATGCATTCGAATTTCCTGTCCATTTGTTACATCTGCTAACAGCGATTCTACAGTCAGTCGAAACTGCTTATAAATTACTTATTCAAATATTGGTTAAATTTTTGAAACGTGATCCCGAATTTCATTTATTTGAGGTGTCTGTCTAACATTTCAGAAAGTTATTAGTATTATTAATATTGAATAACTCAGATTGATTGACCCATTGATGGTATTATATTGTAATAAAGTGTATAAATTTCAATTTGAATAACCATGATATCTCTGAAAACTTGATAGCTATTGCTACTGTACATTTTATACTTCTTAATAATATACAGAATATACCTAATAAGTGAAAGCCGTCTACATTTTAAACAACATTGTTTGCTATAAGAAAAAAGGAACCGAGTATAATAATTTGGCCATACTCTTTATAAATTTTAATTCACCAAACATCATAAATTTAATATATCTATCCAAAAA